>PVJH01016004.1:0-51745 GCA_004026705.1 Nesogale talazaci | reverse complement strand
AGGGGGGGTGGATGGAGCAGGGGAGTTTGAGCTGGTGGGGGGGGGTGCACGGGGGGAGGGCAGGGCAGTTGGGAGGCAGGAGAAAGCCTACATCATACAGCAAATCAGCTCATGCAGCACAGCCAGGAAGGTCAGGGAACCACCCCCTGTGCCCCAGCCACCTCCCGGGCCATGGTGATCCAGGCTACGGGCGCGGAGCCGCACGGCTGGTCAGGACTGGGTTAAGAGAGGCCCAAGGAGGCCTCTTGGTGGCCCATCCTCCATCTGCCCTTTCCTGCTCTGCTGGCTGGTGTGCGGTTGCAGGGAGCTGGGGGGCGCTCACGATCTCTGGGTGTGGGGTACAGTGTCAGGGCAGCAGGGGGAGGGCAGGGGGAGGCGGACCAGCGGCCCCTTTCCCGGCTTTACACAGGGGGCTCGCTGCACAGCACAATCTCCAGGTC
This sequence comes from Nesogale talazaci, assembly GCA_004026705.1. Lineage (NCBI taxonomy): Eukaryota > Metazoa > Chordata > Mammalia > Afrosoricida > Tenrecidae > Nesogale > Nesogale talazaci. The sequence continues at coordinate 51,305 of PVJH01016004.1, read as the reverse complement.
CTTCCGGTAGAGCTTCCCGGCTTCTGCCAAGGACATGACACTCTTCCTGTAGTTGGTGAGCTGCTGGATGTTCATTTCCTAGGAAACAGAGGAAGGGGAAAGAGGGGGCTCAGTGGATGGCCCCAGCACTGCGCTCAGACACCCGCCTGAGCCTCTCTCTCCTTCCGCCACAGCGGTACCTAGTTTTTAGAGTGACCCAAGGCCTGGACCTGGGGAGCAGACAGACCTAGGTGCACACACCGTCCCTGTCACTCGGTGCCTGCACGGCCTCCGGCAAAGTAGCCAACCTTCCTGAGACTCAGCGGCCCCATCCGCGCGTGTGCTGCGGATGATGAAAAGAATGACATGGCACCGAGCACAACACCTGTCCCGTGGCCAGCACTCCCCAAACGGTAGTTCTTGTGAGGCTCGTCATTCCTCACTTCATGTTTATTCCTTGAGGCCAATCAGAGTCTCTGCAGGCGACGCAGAGAATGCCAGAGAAGCTCCCTGGTCTTATCTCCAGGCTCCCCGTTCCATACTTCCGGAAGGCGCATTTCTGCATCCTATCTCTTCTGGCAACACCTCACCAGCCAGCTTCTTGCTCACGGCCTTCAGAGGGCGGGTTCCCGGGGCAGGCAGCCCCGTAGCACGACGCTCCTGTCTCTGTTTAAGATGGAAGCTAGTGCTCAGCAGAAGACCAACACGATGGCTCCTGTTAAACTCTCGTCCTGCACAAGAGCGGCCTTGGATGCCAGAGCCCATAGGGCTGAAGTTCGTATAGCAGCGTCTTCACCAGCACTTGGAAATCACTTAAATCACCGTCGTTTCCTTTTTCCTCTTACCCTCCTGGTTTTCCTCCTCCTCTGTTTTAGATCGAAAACATCGGCCAATCATGCACTCTGTATCTGAAGGGTGAGTTTTTTTTTTTTTGGGGGGGGCGCGCAAACACTGCCCTCTGGTGGGAGTTGGAGGCCCAGCCTTGCTCCTGGAGAGCCGCTGCTGGATTTGAACCGCCAGCCCAGTGGGCCGCAGTCCCGCGTACAACCACTACGCCACCAGGGCTCAGCCCTGAAGGGTTAGTTTTAAAAAGCAATTCCCCCTCTAGGCTGGTGGATGCTAGTGAGAAAATAGAGGGTAGCCACCGAACGGAGTGTCCACCTCAATCGTAAATACCCTTCATCCTCTGACTCACTGTCCCCAGTCACCTTATTCTGTGCCCAAAGGCAACGTTTTTGCCTTGACATATCCCCTCCCACTACCTTCTTCTCCCATGTTCTCTCCCAGCTCACATTTTGCGATTATGAAGATAGTTAGAAACCGATCATCTGACCCTATTGCGTATTAAGAGCTTATCTCTGGCAGTAACAAACCCCGAGTTGCCAGGTGAGAGTAATGTTGGCTGTGACCCAAAGTGTCCACTCGGCTGGGTCATGACGTCACAACTGGGATTTGGCAGCCATGTCATGATGTAGTCACCTTCCATTTTGTGACGGGGTAATGGTGTCATCATCTTCTGAGTGTCCCGGTTTCTGATTTTGTGTCCTCACCCAGCCCAAAGGCATTGTATAAGCATCCTTTTTTTGGAGAGGGAGTGGGGGAGTGGACGGAGACGCATCTTTGCTAAAATTGTGAATTTCATAGCACTGGGGTAGGGCCTGAGCTCTTGGCACACCTTTCTAATCAGTGTGCCCTGTGACTTCAGGGTCAAAACAGGGACTCCAGGCATTGACCCCGAGCTTGTGGAAACCCCCCACAGTGCAGTCAGGCATCAAGGTGCTTAGCAACCTGGAGAGCAGCTGCTTGCTTTGTGTGTCTAGAGAGTGTGTTTGAAGCCAGGGAAGCCTAGAGTGAGTTGCCTTGCCTTAAGAGCACTAAGACATAGTAACGTTAGATCCCATCAGGCTCTCTCTCCAGGAGCCTCAAGCATTAGTCTGCTGCAGAAACCACATCACAATCCATCCGGAGATCATTAAATGGAACATGCATCTGCCAGGTGGTGGCCATGACCTATTCCCTCCCAACACAGGTATTGTTATTTACAGACACGCAGCAGTCCCTATCACTTGATTCAGCTTCTCCGCTCCCAGGCGTCAGAGCTGGAGCTTGGTTACAGGTAGAGGACACCCGGGTAAACAACTTTTATTAATATCCTGTTCCTTAACCTTCAGAGTTGCTTCCAAATCCCAGTTCCCGAACTTTATTTTCACATCTCCAGCTACATGAGTGGACTGCCGACCTCTGTTTTAAGTGAGAAAGAGCCCAGTTAGTTGGACTCCAGGTTGCTCCAGAGATTAAATCCAATGCTTTCAGGCTTTATCAAGTGGGAGGCAGGACCAGGTGAAGAATGATCACGCTGCTTTAATTTAATTACAGCGTAAGATAGTCTCCATTGGGCTGAGCCCCGGTGGTGCAGTGGTTGTGGGTGGGACTGCGGCCCACTGGGTTGGCAGTTCAAATCCAGCAGCAGCCCTCCAGGAGCAAGACTGGGCCTCCTACTCCCACCAGGGCAGTGATGCCACACACAAAAAAACAAAAAGATATTCTCCATTATGTCACTGAAGACTCCTTGGAGACATATGATTGTGTAAAGAGCTTTCTCCTAGAATTTGTTTAGGAAAATTTTTACCAAGTTCAAGCACTGTGGCCTAGACCTCCTTCACCTCCTACTCCTTTTTTTTCCCTCCAGATTTAAGACTTTTATTTTATTTGACTCCCAAGTCAACTTGGGTGGCTGGCTCACTGGTGTGGGGGCCTTCCAGAAAAGTCGGAAGAGGTCCTAGACAATGCTAAAAGAGCTGCAACACTGGAAACTTTCTTCTTAACAAGAAGTAATCGCTTACTTCTCGATTATCTTCTGCCTCTTTCACAAAGCAGTCCTCAGGAACAAAGATAAAGAAATTTAGGATAAAAGAAACAAAGGATGATACACAAACCAAACTCATTACCATGGAATCGCCCGGCTCTTAGCTACCCTACAGGACTGGGTGGAACTGCCCCTGTGGGTGTCTGAGACAGTAACTGTTTAAGGGAGTAGAAAGGCTCATCTGCCTCCAAAGACGTGGTACGTGGTTTCAAACCGTTGACCTGGTGGTTAACAACCCAGCGTGTAACCCATTACTCCATCCGGACCCTGAAGAAGGATGATATCCAGGAGAAAAGAGGGCAGAAAGCACTTGGTAAGGGAAGCAGATGACCCAGAGACTGCGATGAATTTATTCACGAAATCGAGTATTAAATTTAGCTCCTGTCCGTCATGCAAGGCAATGGGGTAATGCAAGGAATTAGCGCCAGCCGTCTCATCGAAGAGGGCAGACAAAGCCGTTTGCCGAGACCTTTTCCAGAAGAGAAGGAAGTTGGCCGCCAAGAATTGCCTATGGGTTTCTGTCCCCACCGCCCTCCACCGCCCTCCCGCTGGGGCCACTAGAGGATCTGCAGAGGATGGCGGAGCCACCCAAGGGGCAAAGGGAGGAAGTGCAGGGGGATACCATTTTGAGGTCTCATGTTAACCCATCTCTAACCCCACGGTCTGTAGTTAGCCAGTTTAGAACAGTGTTTCCTTCCTCACCCACTGCCCCCGCCCCCAGTCTCTCTCTGGACACCCAAAACACCCCCCTCAAACGCTATACTAAGGAAGCTGACTTATAGGACGGAGTAAAGCTGCGGTTCCCAAGGCTGTATCAACGGAGTGAAAAGCCTCCTCTTTCTCCCAAGGAGCCCTTGGTGGTTTCGAACAGCTGACCTCGTGATTAGCAGCCCAAGGCATAGCCTGCTATGCACAGAACATCTCTCCTTGGATCAGAATCCTTTCTTTCTTTCTTTTTTTTGCTGGCAGTGTGGCTGATGCTTCCGTGAGATGTGCCATGCTCAAATTGCCACTGCCTGATGGGTGATCAGAGGGGCGGGCGCTGCAGCTCCCAGCATTCCTCCCCATCTCTTCCTTCCCTCCAGCCTCTGCCCTGCCCCCTCCCCACGGCCCAGCCACTGACCTTCTTGTTTTTCTCATAGAGATCCTTCAAAAGGGCATCCAGCTCATGCTCGTCAATGTAGCCACTTCCATCCTGGCGTCAGGGAGCAGAGGATGAGCACTCTGAGGTTGAGCCCCGGGGGGCCTGACCCGACTTCTTGATCCCTCCCGTCCATCCCAGGGAGCTACCAGTAGCCAACATTCCCACTGCACGGTCCCAAAGGGGGCATTTGTAGGGTGTCAGGAGGGACACAGGGGCTCTTTGCCCCGCACCCCCAACTCTGGCGAGAGAGAGCATCTCCCACCAGAGGAGGGATGAGCTGGGGCAGGTTCGGAAGGGGCGGGAGATCCGTTTACTCTCCCGACCGACTGGCTCTAGTGCCGAATGATGACTGGCGCCAGGGAAGCAGTGCGAAGCAGCTCTGTCTTTCTGCTGCAAACAATGTAATCGCTTTCTGGCTCCAAGCATAATCACCCTTCTCAGCTACCAACTATCCTTGGCTGCGTTTTTCAGGAACCCGAACCTCGGGTCTCACAGGTCACGCATCATGAGTGACAAAGATGTTCTATAGCATTAGATGCTGCAGGGAGAAGGACAGGAGGGGACCCAGTGGCCCCATCTACTGTTGAAGTTGACCCAGTCTGGCGGTAGTGGGGGGGGCTCCCCTGTCTTGAAGGTTCCAGCACCCCTCCCTCTCTCACCTTGTCATAAAATGTGAAGATGGCATTGAACTCCTCTGAGGTCAGCTTCATGTCCTGTCCGCACCAAGGTTGCCAAGAAAGAAAGAACGGCACTGAGTGTGTTTTTGTGATGAGAGTGGCTTTGGGGTGTGTGTGTGTGTGTGTGTGTGTGTGTGTGTGTGTGTGTGTCAGGGCACGGCTCTGTGGGATGAGGGGAGTAGAGAGTAGAATGGGTCTCTTACCTGGAATTTCAGCAGGAAGTTTTCCTGGACAGGCAAGAGTCTGCAGAAAAAGGACAGAGCCAAGATGAACCGATAAAGCAGGAGCAAGGGAAGCAGGTGTGTGTGTGTGTGTGTGTGTGTGTGTGTGTGTGTTCTTCTACAAAGCAGTCGGAGCGCTTTCTTTGAGGGAAGTTACAAAATGAGAGAAACTGACAAATTGACACCTGGGATGTCACAAGTCGATCTAATTTCGTCGAGTTTCTTGACACCTAAACTGCCACCCTCCCCATGCACTGATCTCCGAGGTGGGGCCAGGAGCACAGAAATGACAGCAGGAATCTTTCAAGTGACCCTGGGGGTGGGGTGGGGGTAGGCAGGTGCTTACCGGGACATCTCCGAGAGGCCCAGTTTGCCATCTCCATTCAGATCAAACATCCTTAGCTGTTGGGGGGACACAAAGAGGACACAGGGTTCTTTGCTTTGACCTTGCACGTGAGCGCTTGGCCTACTACCCCCTTCACTGAGAGAAAAGGAAGGAGGGATGGGGGGACCGTTCCTGGGAGCACCCAGAGGCCGGCCATGATGGTCTCGGTCAGCCATGGGAAGACATGGCAATTTCCCTTGTCAGGGCGAGGGACAGCAGAGACGCGGCAGGCTAGCACCCCCTCCCTGTTCATCTTCTGGAGCTACAGTGGTGGTTATGAAACACAGGTTCCTTGGCCTCACACTGATCCAGGGGTTCAGCTCAGCGGGAGTCTTAGAGAGCATAAACTAACAGTCTCCTTGCTAGCGGCCACTGTGAGTCCCCTGTACCCCCCAGAGAGGAGAGGGACCCCTCTCCCACTCACTATGGTCTGGGTGTACTCTTGGAGCTTGGGTTCATCATATGGCCGGTTTGCCTTCTTCAGCAGGTCCGACAGGAATCCCTGGAATACAAAAGGCCTTGTACTGTTGGGGGTGCGGCACTAGGATAGCCCACAAGCCCCCAACTTCCTGATCCTTGTGGCGTGGTCGTGAAGCCCTAGAGATGGCTCTCAGTACAGATTCTCCCTGCCAGATGGTTGGTGGAGACTGGCTCTGAGGGTCACTGCTTGGTCCAAGGCATTTAAGGATCGAAGCTGCCATCAGCCGGAAGGGCCTCAAGTCCTCCTGTCCCTGATGGGCAGGAGCAGCAGTCCTCAACCTTCTTCATGTCCAATCCCTCTAATACAGTTTCTCATGTGGTGGTGACCCCTTCCCCCCAACCATGAAATTATTTTCGTTGCTACTTCCTCACTGTCATTTTACTACTGTTAGGAATTGGGCGATCCCTGTGAAAGGGCTGTTCGATCCCCAAAGGGGTCAGGACCCACAAGTTGAGAACCGCTGTGCTGAAGCATGGCTTAGATGAATTCCGTGACCACTTCGCTCCAGGTTACCGACTTCACGTGGACGCTCAGCCATTCAGAGCTGGGTGTGGGTGTTCCTGAGCAGACCACACCCCCCCAGTTTTCACCCAACGTCTCCTCCTCCAGATTCCTAAAACCTGCTGCCACTCTGGCCAGAGCACTGTCCTCCCTGCCCTCCACCCCATTCCCAATGCCTTACCTTGAGCTCATTGGCTTCAATGTAGCCGCTTCTGTCCGTGTCGTACTTCCGCCAAGCCTGCAATGAAAACAGCAAACTTTTTTTTTTTTTTTTGGTAAAGACATAACAGTATTTTATACTCCTCCCTGCCATTTCCCGTCAATGTTCCAGGACAGGTCGTGAGATTCAAGAAGGAGATGGGGGATGTGCGTGGGGTGGATCCAGGCTCTTCCTGGCACAAGCCAGGGAATGAAGTAACGAGCTGAGGCTAGAATGAAGGTCTCCTCGCTTTCCACCTGCTCCAGGGATGGTCCCTTTCAGATCATCTCGTAACGAGAGGTTACAAATGAGGGGTGAAGTGTTCTAAGGCGCCGAGCAGGCATCTTCCACCAGGGCTACTATTAGGAACTGGTGCGCCTGGTTTTTGCCGTGGCTAAATGAGGCATCCTTTCTTTGCCCTGGAAACACTGCATTCTGGGTGGGCACTGAGAGGGAGGGCGAGACCCTCCTGAAGGGGAAGGAATGGGTTTGGGTGACATTTCCCTGCACTCCCCCCTTCCTCCTGTTGCAGATGACAGCCACCCTTGGGGGATTGGCCCACGAGTGGATTCTGTGATCAGATTCTTAGACCATGCCCAAGCCATCCTCCGAGTTCTCTCATAAAGCTAACAAACACGAAGGTTTGGCCAACAGCATCCCTTTCTGGGGAGTGGTACAGGGCCCTGAAAGGAGTCTCAATTATGTAATGCGCGTGTTTGCTCCTGGTGAAGGACCGGGACACATTCTGCTGGCCACAGCACCTGCAGGATCCAAGAGAAGTAGTGTTTCAACAGGTGATGTGGTTCTGACCACCTTCTCTCTCTCTCTAAAAGCAGACATTACACAGGCAAAGCAAGGAAAAAAAATAGTTGTAGCGGCCTGAAAATGGCCACAAATGCTCCAAGACAGCATTTCTTCAAAAGGTGGAAATCCCCCAGCGGGGGGTGACGACCCTGGTCAAGTCCTACGTGGCCTAGCATCTTGCGCTCTCTTGGAACAGTCTGGAGAAGGCCACCTGCCATGCTGTGAGAATGTCCGAGCAGCCTATGTGAAGGCTCCTGTGGTGAGCCTTGGGGGCTCTCCGGCCCAAACCCAGCAAGGAACGGAGGCCTCTTGCCAACAGCCACGCCCATGAGCCATCTTGACAGGCTGCTTTCCAGCCCCAGTCAAACCTTCCGATGTTGGCATTGCCGCTGACACCTTGACTCTGAGCTCTTGAGGGACCCGTGAGCCAAATACACCATCAACGCTGTCTCTGAAGTCCCGATACACAGAAACCGCGTGTAGTTTGTAACTGCTAAACGTGGGGTGATTCTTTTGAACATACTAAGTAAGAACACTGGTCCTAAGAAAACATGACTTAACACAACCACCTTGAAACCTTAGCTTTCAACCTCGGCTGTTTCCCTAAACCACTGGGTTGAGAGAAAGCAATGTCACTGGGAGGTGGGACTGTCAGGTTCCACAGCAAAAGGGAGCGCTGCTCCTTAAATTTGTGACTTATTTGGATGTCTAATCATATTTCATACATTTTCCCTCAGTAATTGTCCCCTTGGCTTTTTTTTGCCCAAATGGCATAGCAACAACAGCACCAACCCTAGGCCTGTATTTTATCTCCTCCTTCCTCCACTCCCCATCACGTCTTTGTTTGACTGCCAGGAAGGTGAGAAGAGATGGCCAGTTGGAGACTTCTCTTCCACACCAGCAACCGAGTCTGTGGTAGAGCTCCGGAAACTTGGCACTGACTTTCAGTGATGAGCCAAGGGAAAGTGTTGGCAAGAGGGTAGACCAAGACCCAACTGGATGGACTTTGACTAGGAGCGTGTCTTTTCTCCGGTGAGAACCTGCCCTGGTTTCCATCACACCACTCTTCCCCTCGCCCACCACGCACGCTCCCAAGGAAGGGGAGAGAGCTGTGCAGCTGTCCAAGTGACGTCACCAACCACCTGCATGAATCTGGAACACGAGAATTCAGTCCATCGTAGTCGAGGCTCGGCTCAGAAAGCAGCAGGCTCCCTCTAAGTTGCTTATGGGGGGCGAACCCCAGTGGATGGAGCCCAGGCCACATCCAGAGCACAGGGTCTGGCTACCTCTCTGAGTGAGGTGGCCCTGAGGCCTCCCTCCCTCGATCTACAGCCAGCCCTCCTCCGCCCTAGGCTCACACATTAGATGTCTCTACCCTACGAGCATCTGGGCTCAGCCACCACTGGAGCCCTCTTCTCCTCCCATTCAAGGAAAAGAGTCCAAGAGACGGGGCGTTTTGAAATCCCAGAGAAACCCCGAGGCTTCACTCAAATTAGAAATTAGAATGCTGGCCTGAACAGTGGGAAGGGAAAAATCTGAGCACACAAGGCTTTCAGGGCTCCCAAGGGGAGGTTTCATGTTTCCCACGGATACAAACGGGACCCATGGGCTGTGGGGGGTGGGGTGGGGTGGTGGCTCTCCAGGAGCACGGTGTGCCAGGACAGTGGAGGGGGAGATGCTCGCTCTGTAGCTAGGCTGTGACTTGGAAAGGTCAAGGCAGGTCTGAGTCAGGCATCAGGGCCCTCACACACAGGAACAAGGGGGAGGGCGGAGTTTAGAAAGGGCAGAGGATGGAGAGGGAGGAGGTAGAATGAGAGAGACAAGAAGGGGAGGAGGGAGATGGGGAGGTGCGAGAGAGGACCAAGTTTAATCTCCTGTTCGATTGGGATGTGGGGGAGAAGGAGGGGAGAGGAAGGGGAGGAGGAAAGAAGAAACCTGGGAAGAGGGGAAAGAGAAATGGGAAGGAAGGTGGAGGGGGCATGCAGAGAGTGGGAGGGGTTTTCCCACACACACCACTCCCCACACCCCCAATCAAGAAAGGAAGTGTCAGGCATATAGACCAACAGACACAGCATGGCTCTGGGCAAGTTTTAAGCCTCATAGGAGCCCCTCCCTCCCCCTGTGCCAGAGATGGGACAACAACAGATTCAGAATTCCAATTTCTCAGCTTACGGAATCTTGGCCATCTAATAAAAGCTGGAGAGAACCCTTTTAAAGCACCATAAAATGACATCTTTATCGGATGCTTCGCTGTCATTTGAAAACAGACCCTGCTGGCCAGGGAAGTGGTTATTTCTTTTTTGTGTGTGGGCATCACTGCCCCCTGGTGAGAGGAAGAGGCCCAACTTTGCTCTTGGAGAGCTGCTGCTTGATTTGAACCGCCAACCTTGTGGGCCGCAGTCCCGCACACAACCACTATGCCACCGGGGCTCAGCCTGGAAATGGTTATTTCTATCCAACTTTCTCTCCCTGAGGGATGGCTCATGGCCACGTGGGCTTCTGGACCCAGCTCTCCAGTCCACAGAGGCCACGAGCCATGGAGAGGGGATTATGGTGGTTGCCAAGGAATTGAATACGACGGATGGCAGTACCAGTCATGATTTACCGCAGCGGGCAGCGAGTGTGATGGGGATGGATTGTATTTTACTCTGAGGGACAGGTAGACCCAATAGCTACAATGAAAAGTCCCAGAAAAATCGCAGGGAATCACTGGTCGTGGGCTTAACATCAAGGTTAATGGTTTGGGTCAAACCATATGAAACACAGATTTAGAAGTTTAAAAAAAAGGAATTTCATATGGCTCATCTAATACCCTCTCAGTGAAGTAGGATATTGGATGCCATCTTTCCCAAGAGGATCTAAAAAGGTTTCTATCCCAAAGATGGTAATGCTTATTATAAAGGGTCCAAAGAAGCCCAGGCCACAGTCAAACATCAAGCCAGGAAGGCATTGGAAACTGGAGTTCTCACTGACCATTCCCAGCATGGGGATGTCAATTTACCCCATCTTTTCTCCATGGCAGTGCGGTAAAGGAGAATGTGGTATCTTCAGGACTCAAGCCATATGCCCTTCAAGCTTCTGCTTTGGAAGTCTAGCTTTGAGAGACACTCATGGCATGGAGGTGTCGTACAAATGGTTAACATGCTGGGCTGCTAACCAAAAGACAGGAAATTGGTTTCTACCCAGAGGTACCCAGGGAGAAATGCTTGGTGATCTACTTCTGAAAACCAGCCATTGACAACCTGACGGAGTTGGGTTAGTCCTACTAGTCTAACACGTGGGAGTGCCATGAATGGGGGCCCACTGGATGAAAGCAGGTTACCTTGTTGAATGAGAAGTCAAACCGAAGGAAACAGGCTTCTCGACTGCAGGATTTAGGAGAGGCTGTAATAGACAACTGCCTCTCATCTATCACCCCGAAGGAGACGGTGGAAAGACAGCATTTCCCGTGGGCCAGACGCCGCTTCCTTCTCGCCTTCCTCTCACATTTGAATGTGTGCGCTGGTGCATGAACCAGCCGAAGCTGGAGTTGCCGAGTTCGAAGGGGTTAGGGACTATCCCCAGACACTAGGGAACATGGGAAGAAGTCCTCACCTCCATAAACTCAGCGCTGGAACCCACGTGCTGCCGGAAGCACAGAAGGAAGTTCTCCTCAGTTGGCAGGATCTGAGCCAGCTATAGGGATAGAGAGACCAACGTTACCTGCCAGGGCACCCGTCCCCTGTAGAATGGTCATAGGGAGGCAGCATGGGAGTCACACATACATATATCTACATAGACCAACACACAAATCTGAATTGTGTGTATATAAGAAAGTTTCAAAAAAAGTATTGGGAAAGTAATCTAAAGTGTTTTTAATGAGCTTTTGGAAGCTCATTATAAATATATATATTTACTTAATATTTACTTTGGGTGCTTTTTAACACGGGTGCATGTCCACCATCGTGGACTCTCCTACTCTCCTACTGCCCTTCACTCAGCTCCTCATACTGTTGCAGGACTTGTTGGGCCTTGAAGATACCTGAGCGCGCCACTCCTGTCCGAAATCATCGTCTTCTTTCCTTGCTGAAGTAAAGTTCACTGCCCATGTGGTAGCACAGAAAAAGCCCCACTTGTTTTCTTTGGTCAGCTTCAGTGACGGTGAACAGGAGAGAGGGCTTTTTTAATCTTTCTCTCTATTCTCCCTCATCACTTCCTGCTAACCAATCATCTTTTCCCTTTTGCCTTGCTGGGTTGACCTACACTAGAGATTTCATACTGGTATAAAAGTGACCGCATTCTGTGTTCTTTTGTGTCTAACTGCCCCCCACCCCTACAAGTCATGTGATTCGTGTCGTTGGCATGTATCGGAATTTAATTTCTCTTCTAGCTGAGGAACACCCCATTGTGCAGATATATCACAATTGAAAAAAATCCATTCATTTTTTGATTGACACATCATTTATTGGGTGTTTCTATCTTTGGCTTGGGTTATTTCTACCTTTGGCTATTGTGAATAGAGCTGCAATGATTATTGGTTTGCCTCTTCGGTTCGAGTCACTGCGTTCAATTCTCTTGGGTATAGACCCAGAGGAAAGCAGCTCCTTGGGCTGCCTGGGGGGTTGTTGGAGCACGGACGAGGCAGAGGGCAGGGACAGCTCTTCCCGTAACACTCTGTCAGGACAGCAGGACTCACCTCTGCCATCTCAATTTTCCCATCTGAATTCTTGTCATACTTTTGCATGAACTCCTTCATCTTCTCTCCAAAGTTGTCACTCTTTGACACCTGTGGAAAGACGGGGGTGGGGGGGGGGGAGGGAGGGATTCACATCAGGCTTTCATGTGAACCAAGGTTCTCTCACCCTCTGCATGTGACAGCAGTGGGGGTCATTTTGTATGTTGAATTCTGGGACATCGGATCCAGGCTGACTCAATACTCTGGAGGGGCTGCCATCTTTGTACCCATTCCAAGCTCCATACAGCCTAGGCCACCTCTGCTTTAAGGCTCACCATTTAATTTTCACAGGGAAGCAGGACACGTCGGCATGCTTTCTCTCAGGTAACTGAACACGTGCCTCTCCGTGTGAGATGGATTAATTCTAACCTTTCTAATCCCCATCACTTAGCTGGGAGAATTAAGCTCGCTGAGCACTCCACCATAACAAGATGAATCGCTCAGCTTCTTCCTTATTGACTGACCATCAATTTTGTAATGTTTTTTCACACCGATCCTATGCCAGACAGAATATGCAGTTGTTCTCCAGGTGCTCAAATGGGTTCTAGTTCATAGTGGCGGCAGGTACGGGAGAAGGAAACACCACCCTCTGCTGGGCCTTCTTCACAGTGTTGTGATGGATGTGTGAACCCATTGTAGTAACCTCTGGGTCAGTTGTCCTGTCAAAGGTCTTCCTCTTTGTCCCAGGGCCTTGTCTCTGCAGACGGCATATCCAACGTCCATGAGAAGACGCCTTGACCCCCTCCCTCACTTAGATGGAGCACTCTGGCTGTTCTTCATCCAGGACAGATTTGTTTTGTATATCTAGTAGTTCATGGTCTTTTAAACATTCTTCATCTGCACCGTGGTTCCAAGGCATCACTCTTCTTTGGTTTTCTTTATTTCTGGCCCAACTTTCACATGCATAAAAGATGTTTCAGACACCAGGAAAAACTACAGCTTGGGTTGGGCACTTTAGTCCTCAAAGTGATGTCCTCCATCTTTAAAGAGGTCTTGTGCAGATTGACCCAATGCAATGCATCATTTGATTTCTTGTGTGTGTGTATAAATTGTTGGGATTTATTTTAAAGTCACATATATGCATATTTATATAACAATATTTGCCATTTCAACATTTTTTTGGCATCACTGCCCTCTTGTGGGAGTGGGAGGCCTAGCCTTGCTGCTGTTGGATTTGAACCATCAAGCCAATGGGCCGTAGTCCCACACTCAACCACTACGCCATCGGGGCTCAGCCTCCATTTCAACATTTTGCATGTACATTTCAGTGACATGAATTATAGCCTTATCATGTTGTACAAATATCACTTTTCATCACCCTTAGCAGAAGTTCAATGTCTATAATGATGATAATGATTTGTTTTTAAAGAAATATGTTTATGTGTTTTCAGTAAGAGTCACACATCAGTACAGGTTCCCGTTCAGTAATTTCTAGGCAAGTTGCTCAGTGACGTTGGTGACATTCTTCACAATGGGTGATTGTTTCATTTGTCATTTGGTTACTAGCCTGCTGCCTCCATGAGCATGGACTGTGACTATAAGAAGATCGAAATCCTTGACTACTTCATTCTCTTCTCTGTTTGTCCTGATAATGTTGTTCCAGTTGTGAAGATTTTTGTTTTCTTTACATTAAACTGTAATCCATAAGGAAGGCTGTAGTCCTTGGTCACTATCAGCAAGTACTTCACACTTTCAGCAGGCAAGGTTGTATCATCTGCATATTGAGGGCTGTTAATAAGCCTTCCTCCAATTCTGAGGCTGAGTTCTTCCTCACAGAGCCTAGCTTCTTGGATTATTTGCCCAGAGTACAGATTAAATAAGCATGGTGAAAGACTATAACCCTTAAAAATACCCTTCCTGATTTTAACCCACACACTATCTCTCCTCGTTCTCTTGAAATGATTCACTCTTGATGCAGGTTCCACATGGACTCGATGAAATGTTCCGAAATTCCCATTCTTCTCACTGTCACCCATAGTTTACTATCATCTACACAGTTAGATGTCTTTGCATAGCAATAAGACACAAACAAACATCTTTCTGGTATTCTCCGCGTTCAGCCAAGATCCCGGTGTCTGAAACAATATTTCTTGTGACGGGTGCTCTTCTGAATCCAGCTTGGATTATTGACAGCTCTCTCTTGATGTCCTGCTACAGCCATGTTGAATTATCCTCACAAGGCTCTACTTGCATGTGATACTAATGATACTGTTCAATAATTTCCACATTCTGTTAGGTTGCCTTTCTTTAGAACAGGCAAAGTAGCAGAGCAAATGATATGGATATGGATATGATATGGATATGTAGCAGGCACAGATAGGGATCTCTTCCAGTTGGTTGGTAGGATAACGTAACGGTCTTCCAAATTTCTTGGCATAGACTAGTGAGTACGTTCGGTGATTCATTGGCTTGTTGAAACATCTGTTGGGATTCCGCCAATGCCTGGAGCCTTATTTTTCCACTCATGTCTTCAGGACAGCTTGCATTTTTTCTTTCAATACTATTGGTTCTTGATCATATGCCACCTCTTGAAATGGTTGAATGCTGAACAGTCCTGTTTGGTACAGTGATTGTGTATTGCTTCTATTTTCTTTTGACACTTCCTTCATCATTCAGTATTTTACCAAAGGTCCTTCAATATTACAACTAGAGACTTAAATTTTTTGGTTTTGTTTTTGGGGCATCACTGCCCTCTGGTGGTGGGAGTAGGAGGCACAGCCTTGCTGCTGGATTTAAACCAACTCAGTGGGTTGCAGTCCTGCACACAACCGCTACGCCACCGGGGCTCAGCCCCCAGACTTAAATTTTTATCTTAAGTTCGTTCAGCTTGAGATAATGCTGAGTATATTACTCCTTTTTTGGCTTTCTAATTCCAAATCTTCGCACATCTCATTATAGTACTTTATCGTCTCAAATGGCTCTTTGACATTTTCTGCGCAGCTCTCTCATTTCATCATGTCTTTCATTTGCTCTGCTACTTTGCACTCAGGAGGAAGTTCAGTGTCATTTCTCACACCCACTTTTTCTCTTTTCTTTCTTTGTTGTCCTTTCTAATGACCTTTTGCTCTTTTAGTGTATGTTGTTCTGGTTGTCATCCCAGAGCGCGTCAGACCTTTTGTCATTATTACTTAATACATCAAATCTGTTCTTGAGATGTACGTGAAACTCAAGGTCCTATTTTGACTCTTATAGACTTGTTTTAATTTTCTTCAACTTCAGCCTGAACTTCCATATAAAGCTGGAGATAGTTTTTAAATAGTCCATCCAGTTATTGAATTGCCGGAAAGACGAACTTTAAAAGTTCCTTTAGCCCATTGTTGTTGATCTTGGATTGAAGTCTCTCTTGCTGTTTCAAAACCTTCCCCTGGTTTGGGATGCTGCTGGCAAGTTACTGCTCTCCTGGCTTCCTCTGTATCCTCCTGGAACAAGGATGCAATCCCCTTTGACAGCAAATGTCTTTACATCTCTTCTCTGAAGGCTTCTGGATACCAGGAGGCTGTGTGTTTGCTAGGATGAAGCCATAGAGCATGCTACCAATTCTTAGTCTTTTGCACATCCCTCCTATACTGCATACCATTGGAAATGGTCTCGATCTTGTTAGCCTTTAATTGTTTACCTATACTTACAGATTTATAGTTGTTGAGTGTTCACAATGTTCCTGGTATAGTCCCCGGTGTTTATCACAAACGCATTCATCCTCTTCGAATTTTCACAACAGCCCCCCCCCCACCAAGGTTATGGCCCCGTCATACAGTCCCATACACAAATGGGGGCTAAGAGGAAGCCTAGGACTTTTCCCTAAGGTCACCCAAATGTAGAGCCAGGACTTGAGCCGATGACTCCCGACAGCAAGTCCAATATCCTTTCTCCTGAAAACTAGCTGCTCTGAGTCGTGCATGGTCTTGGCAGGCTCCTCCGATGCCATCCGAGGAAGGGGATGACCAGGAGAAAAGTTTCAGAGTTGGAGCAGTTCCCCCAAACACATTCCTCTCTGCTGACCCCAGGATCCATTGTGAAGCCTGGATCTGGGATGCAGACTTCAGTCTCCTAGTCACGAGGGGTCTGTGACCTCCTCTGGCTCACAGGTGCCTCTATGACTCATCTCTCAAATTACCCTCTCCCCCCCAGGAGTTGCTGAGAAGTATAAAATCAAGTTGGTGAGCACCACAGGGGAGGGAGGTCCCAAGGACCCCAGAGGGGTAGGGGTACCAGACTCTGTCACAGCCTCAAGGACACCAGCTCCCAGGCAGGGGCAGACCCAGCAGACATGTGCCTGGGGGAGTGGGTCTGAGCCCTCGTGCTCCAGGCGGGGAGACATAAAGCCCCGCTCCAGCCCCGTTAGTACCTCAGTATTTCACGTGCCTCCCCCACATGGCTTTAGCCACTCGTGTATTATCAGCTAAGCACTGGGGTCAGCCCCTTCTCTGTTGTTAAGGGCCAGGACAGGAGTCGGAGTCCCAGGCGGAAGAGGGATAAGAGCGGTGTGTCGTCTCCATGCCGGAGGCCAGCCAGGGCCATTCTGGTTCAGACACGGGTTTAGAACAATCCACATGTTTCCTTCAGGCACTTGCTGCTCAGTGGTCTTGGTGGTCCTCCACTGGGAAGCATGTATCCATCCACCCCACTCAGGGGACACTTGGCCATCTCTGCAGACATGCTTCCCGGGGAGGGTCACATCTTGGGAGGGTGCCATTGCACTGCCGTCTAGTGATCAGAGGCGAGGGATGAGGCTACACCCCCCATGGCATCAATGACAGCCCAACGACAAAGAGTTCTCCGTCATCAAGGCCAAGAACTCTGATCTGGAATCATGACCCTAGAAAGTAGCCGGGCCACCCAATCCTGAGTCATGGCACATCGAACACCCAGTGTTCACGCATGCTCCCACTCCCTGGAGTTGTGCCCTTGGGGACTTCTCAGCAGCCCCTAGGTCAGGCACACATACATGTCAACTAAAAAAAAAAACAAAACAGCTGCAGGTGCCAACTCCAGTGTTGGCAGGCCCACTGATGGGAGGCTTATTTGGGGCACGGATCATGTCCAAAAGCACAGGTCAGGGTGACAGAAAAGCTTAAACAGCGGGAGGACCGCTGGGCTTACCATGCCAGAGCCTTTTCTTGCCTTCTCCAGCTCTTGGAAAAAGTTCTCTAGTTCTTTGCCTTCGATATAACCATTTCCTGCAAAGATAACACAAGCGGGGCGTGGGGTGGTGAGCCGTGAGTCTCAGAGCTAACAGGTACGATTAAAATGGGGTGGGTAGGGGGAGGAAGCTGGGGTTCTGGGGAGAGGGGGGGCTTTAGGGACTTTTCCTTCTCAGGAGCATGTGTCCAGACCAGCCCTGGACTGGGCAGTGCTAGGGCTGCAGTCCCTGCCCAAGATGAATGACAGTGTGTGTTTGGAGCATGCATCTGGCACAGTGGTGTGGGGAGTGGGGTGGAGGGAAGTGGGCACTAGCATCGGGGCACATGGGCGGGGGCTGGGAGCCTCAAGCCCTGTCTGTCACTATGCAGGCACATCGTGGGTCTGACAGGAGACCAGCAGTGGTAGACGTTGGTCAGCAGGTGGCAGGTCTCCGTCTCCAGGGTGAATGCTTGCATAGGTAGAGGTTGGGTCTTTGGGATAGGACAGGAAGAGGGAAGAGAAAAGCAGGTCTCTGCCCTGGAGAGGGAGGGAGGGGGGGCGCTCCAGACTTGGTCACGTCAGCAAGGAAGGGGAACTAGTCCCCAGCCCAGTGTCAGGTCCTGGATTTGCTGCATTTGCTGGCTGTGTGACTCAAACAAATAAACAAATAAACAAAAGCCCATGGCTCTGGAGTTAATTCTGACTCAGAGCAGCCCCGTGGGAGAGAGTAGACACCCCACCCCCAGGGTGCCGAGGTGTCTCTCTTTCTGGAAGCTGACTGCCGCATCTTTCTCCCGGGGCAACTTCCCACCGTCTGCCGTCAGTGTCTTTACAGTTTGACTTATCCCACCAGAGCCCGTCTCTTAGACAGGAATGCATCTGGGGCACAAATGCAGAGGTCACATGATCAGAACCAGGTCCTCAGGTCCAAGCCTGATTCGCCATTGAACCAGCAGCCGTGCACTCTTCATCACAGCCACCACAGCTTTTCAACTCAGGGACAACCTATTCGTGCAGCGAGTCTCTTTCCAGCCTTTCCTCCTAGGACCCCCTTGGGAATTTAAATCCTGACACATCTTTCAGGAGCCCACTAGTGAAGTTTCCATTGAATGGAGAGAATCCAGCCCCCCCCAAATCCTACTCATTGCCCCACAGCGCTCCTATAGGACAGAGTGGAACTGCTCGGCGGATTTTTGGAGACTCTAGGGGAGTAGACATCCCTTTCTCCCTCAGAGAGGCTGGTGGTTTCAAACTGCTGACCTTGCCGCCCAAGGTGTAACCACTACACCACCAGGGCTCCCACGGAGAGAGTCACAAGATACACGAGGTGTGTGTGTGTGTAGTGGGGGTGGGAAAGGGTTGTTAACACTGGGCTGTTCACCCAAAGGTTGGCTCTCTGAGTCCCCCTAGCGGCACTTTGGAAGAAAGCCCTGGCCACCCACTTCTAAAAACTTCACCATTCAAAGCCCTGCAGAGAACAGTGCTTCTCTGACACATGCAGTCAACTCAAGGACAATGTTAAAGACAAAATGAAACAGGATGAGACTGGGGCTTGTGTTCCTTTCTTTCCTGGGGGGGCTGGTCATCCGTCTTCAGAGATGTCCCTTAAGGTTCTCGGAGGCATGGATTCCAGGAGCATGTGTCTGCTGTCAGGCAGGAACGAGAAGGGAGGGGTGAGAGGAGGCTGGGCTTGCCAGGTAAGGAGACAGTCATCTAGCTGATGATGCCTGTGACTTGAAGGAATGAGTCTTTCCCCCTCTGGCCCCTTCCCAGTGGTGCCATGGTTAAGTGCCAGGCTGCTGACCGAAAGGCTGGCAATTCATCCCCACCAGCTGAGCCCCAGAATAAAGATGAGACAGCTTCCATCAAGACCACAGTCTCGCTGTCTTGGAATCACATGGGGCAGCTTCACTCAGCCCCAAAGCTTTGCTACAGGTTGGAACCCACGAGGGATTTACTTTGAGGTTGGCCCTCCTGCCGTGATCAGGCTGTTCTCCCATTTCTTCTGGAACATTTCCTCCTGACTTAGCAGGCAAAGTCCGATCCTACTCCTTGGAGGCACAGCAGGGCCAGACAGAAGCTCAACCCTGGGCCACCTGCAGCTTCCAGAAGCCTGAAGCTGAGGTAGGAGGGGACACATGTGTCCTTCTGTCTCGTGAGCATGTCAGGAGGCAGCTGGAAAACCCTGGAGGGACCCCTGGGCGGCCTGTCAGCTTGCTACCAAAGCACCCCCCCCAGCTCTCCCCAGGTCCCCTCCATTCCGCCGGGCAGAGCCCACTCTGCATCAGGCCCTGCTGCTTCACCATCTCCTCTTCAGCCCCACCCACCTGCTATTCTGAGGTGGCAGGGTGACTAGCCCTTCTTGTTCAGACACTGCCACCTGGCGCTCATGCTTAGTCACACCTCTCATGCTGATCTTGGGACCTGTGGTTTTTTTTTCCCCATCCAGAAAATGGGGCTACTGAGAGTGTCTTTGTCAGGTATTTGACAGTGTCCTGGGAGCACCGGCCGCCGTCACTGCCATGGCTGGAGTTTCTGTGCTGCTGGTGCCAGGTGACAACGGGGGGTTGGGGGGTGATTAGTGGTCCTCACTTCTGTCTGGAAAGATTTGGGAGTACACAGAGAGGCACAGCTGGCCCGGAACAACTCCCACCGTGCAAGAAAGAAAGGAGAAAAGGACAGACTTTCTCTCTGACCCTCTTCATGGGCGTGAGTTAACCGGCCACCAAGACAGTCTCAGGAGGATGGGTATTGATAAAGCCGTGGTTACCATAGTAACCATCACTCCAGCTTCCTACTAGAATCATATCTTGAGCACATCAGGGAGTGGGGGCTGGCCTCCAGAGACCTGGCATCCTTTTGTATTCCACGCAATACCTTTTCTTCCCACCACTGCTGTCCCTCAGTCTCCCCCAATTTAAAGCGAGATAACACTTCCTTAGGTTGATCGGAGTCCCCTGGGAAACTACTCCTGAGGTTTCGCTGTCACTTGACTGAGTGTCCCTGTCCTCCCACGTCGCCCACCCCGACACACACAGTGGAAGGAGGGCTTCTTGTTTCTCCAGGAGACTAGTGTCTACAGAATTGAACAGGTGAGAGGTTCCCTGAGTGCAGGGTATAATTCTACCTCCAGCTTTATAAGTGTCATGCTGAGCAAGCCAGACTCTGTGAGCCACTGTTTTCTTCATCTCTACAAGGAGCGTCATGAGGTCTTCCCGCTCGGCGCCCCATACGCGCCCCATACAAAACACCTGGAAAATGTGAGACCTCCCTCACTCGGCAAGCACTGTCGCCCTCTGCCCTTTGCAGGTCCCTGGGCCAGATCCTTGGCAGAGACCCTTCAGCCCCCATAGTCCCAGCAATACTGAGCTTCTAGAGTAGAGGCTTCCAGTGCAGGCTGTCTCAGACCCACTTGGGCCCCACGGCCTAAGTCTCTGACTTCCTGGACTCTCTGCCCGGATAGATGTGCAAAGCGTTCCGTATGATCCAAATATGTGTGCAGTCAGGGTTCCCATCTGTGTGAGAGCAGCAGGTGTGAGGGACGTAAGAACTCCCTGGGGGGATCTTGTGAAGAGGCAGACTGTGGCTCAGTAGGCCTGGTATCAGGGCTTACTGCCCAGAGTGGGGTGTGAGGCCCTGCATGATCTGGCTTACCTTGGAGCTTGTGAGAAATGCAGAATCCCAGACCAGACCTGCTGGAACCAGAATCTGCCTTTTAATAACGCATGGGCGTTGAAACTTGGGAAACGACTGATTTAGAGCTTTTTCGAGGGGAGGAAGGAGTGCTTCATGGTTGCACGTTAAAGGGATGCATGGAAGGTGGGGTGCTGCCCAACCAGGAACCAGACTCCCTGCCATCAGTCAATTCCGACCTACAGGGATGCTGTCAGATTCCCTGGCATGGGACCTCTTTACGGGAGCAGACAGTGTCTTCTTTCTCCTATGGAGTGTCTGGAGGGTCTGAAGTGCCGACCTCGTGGTGAGAAGCCCAACTCACCTCACACAGTGAGTGCCACCTGGGCGCCTCCACGTCGGCACACTCACTGCCGGTGAGTGGGTTCTGACTTACAGGGACCCTCTGGGATAGAGGAGGACTCCAGGCCCTTGCTGATGAAGATCAAAGATTGCAGCCTTCAGGATGGATTATGATCAAAGGTGAAGAAGACCAGGATCCTCATAAAACAGGCCCCCTAGGTCGCACCATGGTAAATGGAGAAAAGGTCGAAGTTGTCGAGGATTCTGTCTCTCTTGGATCTCTAATCGATGGTCATGGGAACAGCAGCCAAGAGGTCAAAAGACGCACTGCCTTGGGTCGATCTGTTGCGCAAGACCCCTTTCGAGTTTTGAGGAACAAGGATGTCACTCTGAGGGCTAAGGTGTGCCCGGCCCAAGCCATGGTATTCTCCAGTGCCTCACATGCATGGGAAAGCTGGACGCCGAATAAAGAAGGCCACAGGAGGATCAGTGCATTTGAATGGCGGTGCTAAGAAGAGTGGGTGAAAATGCCACGGGCTGCTTAAAGAACAGACGGATCTGTATTGGAAGAAGCGAGGCCAGAGGGCTCCTTAGAGACTAGGATGGCAAGACTTGGTCTCACGTACTTTGGGCACATTGTCAGCAGAGAGCATACTCTGGAGAAGGACACCATGTTTGGTAAAGCCGGAGGGGTGGCGAAAAAGAGGAAGGACCTCCACGAGATGGATGGACACGGCGACTGCATCATTCTGTTGTGCAGTGGGCCGCAGCGGACTCGGTAGCACCTAACAACATCAGCCTAATCGATTCTACATCTTCACACCTCTCTCTCTCTCTCTCTTTCTCTCTCTCTCTCTCTTTCTCTCTCGTTTGTTTTTGTCTCATAAAGCCTTGGGGAGAGGATCGTGTCTGGAGGACAGTGCTTTGATCACCAGAGAGGAGCGGGCACAGAGTTTGAAGCTTGATGGACAGGGTCTTCTCAGACAAGCTGGAAGTATCAGTTACCTGAGTATGTTCATTTTGTGACAGCTAGTGGAATTATTTGTATACATTTATATAAATATATGTTAAGAACATGGGCTGAAAGGCTAAGCCCCGGTGGCGTAGTGGTTGTGCGCAGGACTGCGGCCCACTGGGATGAAGGTTCAATTCCAGCAGTGGGGCTGGGCCTCCTACTCCCACCACTGGAGAGCAGTGATGCCCCCCCACCAAAAAAAAAAAAAAAAAAAAAAGAACATGGGCTGAGCCCCGGTGTCATAGTGATTGTGTGAAGGACTGTGGCTCACTGGGTTGGCGGTTCAAATCCAGCTGCAGCTCTCCGGGAGCAAGGCTGGGCCTCCTACTCCCACCAGAGGGCAGTGATGCCCCCCAATATATATATACATATACATATACATATATATATGTTAAGAACAAACAAAAAGCTCCAACTGTCAAACCAACTGTGACTCATGGAGACCCCATGCATGTCAGCATAGAACTGGGTCCCACAGGCTTTTCAATGACTGATTCTTTAGAAGTCGATCTGCCCAGTCTTTCTGCCCCAGGGCCTCTGGGGGAACTTGAGCCTCTCAGCAGCAGACCACAGGCTATTGGCACCATTTAGGGACAGTGTAGTTATATATGCTCCAACCTGTCAAACCAACCCACTGCTTTTAGTTTGATTCCAGGGCATAGTGACCCCCTAGAGCAGGGACTCTCAACCTTCCTCATGTCACAACCCTTGAATTCAGTTCCCCATGTGGTGGTGATCATAATGCTGCGGCCCTTTAATACAGTTTCTTGTGGTGGTGACTCCCCATTCATATACTTATTATTGGGCTGAGCCCCGGTGGCGTCGTAGTTGTGTGCGGGACTGCGGCCCACTGGGTTGACAGTTCAAATCCAGCAGCAGCTCTCCAGGAGCAAGGCTGGGCTTCCTACTCGCACCAGGGCAGTGATGCCACACACACATACACACATACACACACACACACACAAACAACCAAAGAAACCCTCTTATTTTTTTTGCTAGTTCATCACTGTAATTTTGCTACTTTTATGAGTCAGGCGACCCCTGTGAAAGGGTCATTGGAGCCCCCAAAGAGGTTTGACTCACAGGTTGAGACTCCCGCTATAGAGGGGTCCAGAGGCTGTAAATCCTAGATCCCCAACTTATGTGGCCCTTTCCAGAAAAAGATACTGCCCCCCCACCCCTGCAGCAATGAAAAAATGTTACTATAAGCCACCATCCCTGGAAAGTGAAGGTATTTGTTTTTATAGCCTCCCCGGCTTGTTCCAGTGCTCCCAGGGATGACATTACTTCTGTTGAGAAACACAGTACTTTACAGGAGCAGGGTCTCTAATTTCCTCCAGTGGGACAGGTGGTGGCTTTGAACTGCCAGCCTTGTGGTTAGCAGCCCAGTACAGATCCCACAGAACTACCAGAAATGCTCCACAAGGGAGCTGGCAGTTAACACCCTCATGCTTAAAAGGTGTATTTACTAGAAGTCAGAAAGGACTCAGCAACGTTGACTTATCTCCTAGACTAGCGAGGTTAGTGTCTTCCGTCTAGAAGGATGATGCCTGGGGATTTAGACATGGCTTGA
This sequence comes from Nesogale talazaci, assembly GCA_004026705.1. Lineage (NCBI taxonomy): Eukaryota > Metazoa > Chordata > Mammalia > Afrosoricida > Tenrecidae > Nesogale > Nesogale talazaci. The sequence continues at coordinate 27,650 of PVJH01016004.1, read as the reverse complement.
AGGGGGCAGAGGGGTTTGGATGGCCTCAGTGTTGACTAGTGACTGAAGTACCTGTCCTGATTTGGGGGTGCGCTTAGACCAGTGCTCCTCAAAGTGGAGGTCCGCATTACCTTCGCTGTCACCTGGGAGCTTGTTAAAAATAGAGCCCCAGGCCCCGTGACAGACCTCACCCACTGAACTGGACTCTCCTCAGTTCGTCCGCGATGCTGAGTTCTAGGCAAGCCTTCAGCAGCAGATGGAGAAATCCCACCTAGGAAGTTCTCAGCCTGGTCTGGACCCACAGCAGCAGCAGCAGCCAGCGAACTTACGGGTACCGCCCAGACCCCCTGAAGCTGAATGCTGGGAGTGGGAGCCAGAAACCTGTTTCAGCAAGCCCCCTCATGTCTGCTTTTGATGCAGTGAAGTGGGAGAACGCCTGGCCTCCATGCGGCTCACCACACAGTGTCACTCTTGAGAGGTGTCTGAGGGCGTGGGGTGAGGAAGGGATGCAGGTGAGAGCATCCGTATTAAACTGCACGGGGATCTCTCCTGGCTGGCTGGCTGGAGGTTAGAAACGCAAGTGTTCAGGCGCTCAGAACCCTGCACCCTCCAGCCTGAGCTCCGTTCACAACTGCAAAATCCCACATGTCTGAGTACAAGAGGGAAATGGAAATTCAGCCACACAGCTAGCAGAGGTCCTGGCCCGGATGGCCTGGGCTTGTGTGTGCTATACACACACACACACACACACACACACACACACACACACACACAGCAAGGGTTGCATGCTTGTTGAGACACCTAGGTGGAATTCTGGGTTTCTGGGCGGTGCTACTTCTGGCCCAGGGCCTCTGGAGCCAGGTGGAGCGCCCTGAACCCGCGGCCTCTGGCAGCCTGGGGCTGGGCTGATTCCCAGGCGGGAGGGAGGCCAGAGAACGGAGCAGATTGGTGAGAGAGGAGAGGAGACCGCAGAGCCTAAGAGCCAGGGCGAGGGCTGAAGCCAGAGGCCCCAGATGGGACCCGCTTGGCAAAGGAGACCACATGATGCAATCCCCAGGAGAAGCCGCCAGCCCGGGGCGGCGCTGTTCTCCGAGAGCCGCCGCCGCCGGCTCTATTAATTCTGGGTGCTGGGGGGGTTGGTGTAGATTTCCAGGGGGGCGGGGGGGAAGGGGTGTCTCCTGAGCCCTGGAAACCTCCCCCGGGGGTCAGCTAGTAAAGCCACCGAAGAAGGGGGCAAAACACGTGAGCCGGCCAGGGACACCTGGATGGGTGCGGCTGGTGGCTACCCAGGCAAGGAGGCAGAAAATCTTGTTTGCAAAAACACGTCCCCCAGGAGCATCCCCCCGGGAGCCCCAGTCCTTCGCAGAACCAGCCGCGGTTCCCCGGCTCGTGCCATCACTGCCTGGCCGGACAACAGGCGTGAGTCCGCATGGAAGACCCCGGGCACAGGCTGGCCCAACTGATTGGACAGTCGGGGTCGAGGGGACAAGAAAGGAAGTGGGCAGAGGCGGGGGCTGTATTCCTAGGCCTATCTCATGGTATAGGGCAGGCCGAAAGGTCCGTGGGTTCGGAGATTTGCCCGCAAAAGAGCTTCACGTGCTGGCGTCATTCCCAAACGATAGTGACACGAGTCCCTCTTCGATGTGCAGGCAGGAGGGGCAGGAAAACCTCATCAGACAACTTGAACCTTAGCCTTAGCCACCAGACAAGCCTTCCCCGGCTTCCTCGTGCCAAACTGCCAACCTTTCTGCAACGTGTGTCATTATGAATTGCGCCGTTAGAGCGCATTGCCAGTGTGGCAGGATGGGTGCAAATACTTCCTCCAGACCGTATTATTTCGCAGCCCCGTTTCGGCTCCAGGCTCGAGGGACTCAGAGACCCCACCTTCAAGAACCGGAGGCAACTTGCTCGGGCCACTGTCAACTTCAGAGAGGCACTGTTGGTCTTGCCCCTCAAGCCCCGCCCCCAGGGGCAGATAACTGGCAGAGGCCAGCACAGGGGGATGCTGTCTGCGGGCATGGTTCTGGCACATGGTCACGTGGGGGTTGGAAGGTACGTGCTTCTATTGTGTACGCTGTAGCAATGCGTCGTGTCGCTTGCACGATGTGTCTGTTGGGCCGCTAGCTGCCAGGTCTACCCTTAGAAACCACCAGCCACTGCAGGGGAGAAAGAGAAGGGGTGCTGCCCCCCTACAGATTGACAGCCTCTCAAGCCCCAATGGGTTGCTCTTCTCTGTCCTTTCAAAACTGACTGGATGGCAGCGCCTTTGGGAAGGGCAGAGGTAGGAAGTGACTTTGGGAAGGGCAGAGGTAGGAAGGTGGGCACAGCTTGGCTGGGTCTTGTGCTGCACTGATTTCCAAAGCCCTGGGGTCCCCCAGAGACCCTCACAGAGAAGAAACAAAGACTCAATCCTGTGAGAGTTTGCAGAAGCTCCTGCTTCCCCAAGTGCATCTAGACAAATCTAGCTAGCTTCCTACGCCCAGAAACACACACACACACACACACACACACACACACATTCTTATTTGGGGGAGAGTGGGGAAAGGGATGGGGGTAGTGACCATAACATGATTGTCTTTTTACAAGGGGAACTCTTGCTCTGTGACTTTCCAAACACTACTGAAATGAACTCAGAAAGCGAAAGAAACTGCTCTTTAATTTTTATCCTGTCTCCTCTGCAGAGGCGATGGTTGGTACCTCTCAGCCAGGTTATATTCCTTGAGAATATTTTCTAACATACATACTTTCCTAACAATAAAAATGGGCCCCACTGTAATAGCTTCCTGCTACAGTTTTCTTTTTTCTCTCTCTTAATAAGGCAGCCCAGCCATGTTCCCAGGCCTGCAAAGCTCTGTCTTATAGGTTTCATGTTATTTCATGTAGAAATTACTGCCATATCTAAGGGATGAACACTCCCCCCCCCCTTTTAATTTTCAACACACACACACACACACACTTACACACAAACGCAAATTATTTGAATAGATAGATAGATTCCCTTGCTTCAAAACGTTTTTTGGTGAGTATATCTCTGGATAATAGATTCCTAGAAGCCAGTTGAATCTCCGGCCCCATTTCACTCCCAGGTCCTGTGTCTTTGTGCTGGTCTTTCAGTGGTTTTGCCTCCTATGACCCCTCCCCCAAGCCTCAGACTTGATTTCTCAGAGACAGTAAAGGTAAAGATATTTCTCTTCTTTTCGGAATAACGACTGTCCCCCACCCATCCTGTAAATCACCACTTGGTGGTGCTCAAAATAGGAGCCTCATCTGGTGGGGACCATATAGGTCCCTGAAACCTAGAGAGTAAGACTGTACCTAGGGAAGACATGCCTATGAATAACATGTCCAGCGGACTCTCAGACACAGATGGGCATGCACATAGGAGCTTCAAATAATTTGTGAGGAAAATGGAAGCAAAAGATAATGGAATTTTCCCACGAATTTTTTGACACTCCCTCCTCATGGTCATTTTGGGAGCTTCAGAGAGGTTAACAATGACAAATTGATTGAGTTTCACGCTTCCGGCTGTTCGCTGGAAGGTTGGTGGTTTGAACCCAGCATCCACTCTGCAGGAGAAAGATGAGGCAGTCTGCTTCTCTCCAGATGACAGACTGGCCCTACAGGGCAGTTCTACTGGGTCCTAAAGGGTTGCCCTGAGGTGCCATCTCCTTGACGGCATTGGACTTAAGGGCCATTCAGAGCATGGAGGTGCTCTGTGGACGAGCCCCACCTCCCGCTCCAGTCCTAGGGTGGGCTGGCCTGCCCCTTTCCCGACCCCAGGCGGAACCTGGGCTGACCCTGAGCAGAAGTCCATGAAGTAGGTGGGGCCCAGGACTCCAGGGCTCCTCTTCCTGATTTTCCAAAGACCCCGCCTGCCTCTGTGGCTGTCGATTTCTCATCCCCCAAATGCCTGCTCCTTTCTTTCTCCATCCAAGGCACATGATCATTTTGAACATAATGTCACTCTCTGGGCACAGGAAACAGGAAAGGCCTCTTCCTGGTGTTTAGAACGGGTGCCTCTTCCCTGCGGGTTCCCCCCTTCCTGGAGCCCAGCGTTCTCCTCCTGGCTCCTTGTTTACTGTCAGGTGGGGGAGTCCAACGGGTTGGGTAGGTGACTCCCTCACAGGTGGCAGCGATTAATTGGACTCTTGTGAGCTCACTCCAGGGACCCAGTAAGTCGCAAAGGCAAATTCTCCCTGAGATTTTTAAGGTCTTGAGTGGCAGGGGGACTCTTAGAGGTGGGGAGAGAGCTCACGTTGAAAACAACGGGGTTGGTAAAAGAGAGACATCTAGAACTGGGAGTCAGGGGAAGTAGGTACAAAATAAGCCAGCCCAGGGCCTTGTTTTTGAATTCTTATGTGGAACCTTCTGTTGACCCTGGCTGCTGTAAGTTTTCCTTAGGATGCCCCTGAGGCTGGGGAGCCTGGTGGACAAGGAGGTCAAGAAGCTCCCCTTTCGCCGAGGGCCAGGGGGAGTCACAGACACCAGGGTTTTTGAGGTCCTTAAAGACTTGGCTGTGGGCCGAGCCCCGGTGGCGTAAGTGGTTGAGTGCGGGACTGCCCGCGGGCTTGGCAGTTCATATTCAGCGGTGGCTCTCAGGAGCAGCCACCAGAGGGCAGTGATGCCCAAAAATTAAAAAAAAAAAATCAAAGACTTGGCTGTGTTCTGGCTTAGTCATGCCCCGGCCAAGCCAAAGACCGTCTAAGGCCAGGCCGGGAACCTTCAGTGGTGAACAGAAGGGAGACTTACCGAGCTTCAAAAAGGTTATGGGGGAGAGAAAATAGGAACGATAAAATAATGGAATTTCCTCCCCACAAGTTTTTTGAACCTTTGTGTACCTCTCCTTTGGAAAAGCCCTGCTTCCAACCTAACCAAGCGACTGGAATGCGGAACGTGGGAAGAAGCCTGGCTGGCTTCACTCATCTGCTTTATGACCTTGGACCAGTCATTCCTAGCCTCTGTTTCCTTGTCTGCGCAAGGAGAATCATGATCTGGGGAGGCAGACTCCAGAACTCGAGACTGTGTTTTGAAAGTATGGCGCCTCATGTAAATGGGAGGATTTGCATGATGTGTGTGTGTGTGTGTGTGTGTGTGTGTGCGCGCGCGCGCGCCCCTGACTCCCCCTCAGAACAGAGAACAGGTGCAATCGGGCAGTTCTCAGTTTATAGCTGACTCATCTGGCAGCAGGCCGGTGGCCTAACCTTGGTCATTTAGTAACTTTCCTTGAATCCTGAACATCTCGGGTGCAGCTAAACCGACAGGAGCCTCCTCAGGGAACGTGCATGTCATCTGGAATACTAAGAGGCTGCCAGCCCATCATGGCCCTTTCCACCAAGGGAGTTGGACCGCAGACGCTGGCGACTGGAAACGCAAGCCCGCCCTGGCCCCATTTTACAGATTCAACCACCTACCCAGCCACCTTCAGTAATTCACAGGCAGAGTGGGGTCTTCAACAACCAGCACTCCAGGTGCCCAGTCTGCTCGAGGGAGTTTTCTCAGTTTGCACCCAGGGTCATTAGCCTGTGCCTTCCCACAGCAATGGGAGTCCAGGGCCTCTGCGTAGCTACCTCCACCCTTCGGCAAGGCGAGATAAGGGAGGTGGGGGCAGGAGGGCTCAAGGAAACCACCCGCCCATGTTCTCGCTCCTTCCCATCCTTCTCTCTCTCAGCCCCAGGCGCAAAACCCTGGACCATCACCGTACCCTTAGCTTTGAAGCGCCCGGACTGTGTGGCCCTCCACCCCAGCTCAGACTGCAGAGCAGAGAAGGCTCCAAAGAGGGCCCCCTCTGTGCCCGCCTGTGCTGATGCTACAGAAACTCATGGAATCCAAGCCGCACAGAGTAGAGGGTGGGCACGGCTGCATTGAAGATAGTGCTTCCCCCCTCCCCAGGGATGAGGCCACCACCCAAAGCACTCGGGATCACCCCTCTGAGGGAATGGGGCCTGGACCCCAACCCTGCCCCACCACACCCAAATGCCGATGGGCACAGGAAAGAGGACAGAGGGAGCCCAGGCTCCTGCTCTCTGCCAACGGGAGTCCCCAGCTGGCCCCTGGCCAGGCCAGTGATGGGCGAGCCTGGGAGTCCACAAGAGGGGAGCGTGGGGAAAGATTGGAGGGGGCTTCCGAGACCGTGGGTACAGCAGCTGGGGCCAGGAAGTTACCTTGAAGACATAGGTGGGAGGTGGCAGGGGGCAGAGGTGGGTGGGGCACCCTCCCAGCCCAGGCCGCCTCCCCCCCGGAGAGCTCCAACTTGCCCAGGGTAGGTGGGCTCTGGTTGCCTCTGTGAGGGGAAGAAAGTTTACAGCCGACAGTTGTCCCCCCAAGCACCCAGAGGGTCCCAAACTGAGATCCGCCCCTTCACCCCCACGCCGGACACCCACAGACGGCCGTTCAAGCCCCACCGGGAACCTCGATGTGCTGCACCCTGCCTGCTTGGAGCACTCCTCCTTTCCCTCCAAAGCAGGAGTGTCCCCGGCACCCCGCGCCCCAGGGGCGGGGGGTGGGGTGGGTGAGCTGCAGATGGGCACCCAAGTTGGGCACTTTACTGACCGTCTGAGTCAAAATGCTTCCAGATCTCCAGGAACTGGGACGCCGTCAGCTCGGCGAGGTGCAGGTAAGGGGGCTGCTGGGGCGGACCAGCCATGGCGCGCCGCTCGGAGACCTCGGGCAGCTAGCTCAGCGCTCGCTCGCTCGCTCGCTCTGCCTCCGTGCCGGCTAGACTCTCGCCCGCGTCTCGGTCGTGCGCGCCACGCTGCCTTTATATACCGTGCGGAGGCTGCGCCGCGCCGGGCTCTCGGCAGAGGGCGCGCCGGCTCCGAGAATCGCGCTCCCTCCAGCCCCGCGGGGTCCCGGAGACCCGGGGGCTGAGCCGGGGGTGTCTTGGGGCGGGGGTGTGCACACGGAGGCGCTGCCCCCGGCTAGGGAAAGACCCGGAGGCAGCGAGGTGCCAACGCCAGCGCGGCTGATCCTCTCGCTGGTTGCCAACCCAAACTCACTGCCGCGGGCTTCATTTGCACCCCTAGCGACCCTTCCTTAGGGACAGAGCTGAACGGTTCCTCCCCGGGGGGTTTCCATGCTTGTGATTGGTACAACATGCGACGGCCTCACCTGTCTGCCATGTGTGTTCCCCGTGGGAGCCGCTGGTGAGGGGGAACCAGAGTGCCTTAAGGACTTCTCTTTCCAGCAGTGCCAAGAGTCCGAAGCCCAGGGCGGCTGCAATAGCAGTTGTACGAGCAGTGCAAATCTCCCATGCCTTAGCATCCCGGTGCACTCGGTCCCTGTCCCATGCACCTGACTTTTCCACCTGTCGGATGACGGACTGCAAGTTCCAAATGCCCCAAGGACCCCACCCTCTTCCCGCAGGAGCCACCAGGCCCCTCCGTGGGACCTAGTTTGGGGGTCCAGGCTGCCCCAGGAGGTGTCTGGCATGGAGGGATCTGGAAGGCAGTAGGTGGAGGCCTTCCCTGCACTTTTCCCGGGGACTCCTCTGCACCCATTGACTCCTGCCTGGTCCAGGGTTTTGAGGTGACAGAAGGATCATCCCCTGCCAGGCCCTCAAGCACTCCCGGTGGTCAGAGAAAGTCCATCTCTCAGCAAAGGCTGTGTGAAGCTAGTGTGAACCGAGGAACAGAAGCATCACAGCCCCAGCCCCACAGGGCAGGAGCCTTGCCACACTGGTGGTCAGAGCCCGGGGGGGCTGGACCTGGCCTTGTGCATGCCTTCCTCCCAGGGGCAGCTTCATCCCTCACGCTCCTTCTCCTCTCCAGCACTGCGCTGGGGGGAGAAAATTTGAGACTCATTAACATGTGCTAATGAGTGTGAGCTGAACTGTCTTCCAAAGGGAGAGCGACAGAGGAGGAGGTAAGTGAGAATCCAAAGGAGGTCGCTGGGAGAGAACTCCCTGAGACCGAGAAGGGGGAAGGCTGCCCCTCAGGGAGAGGTGAGGGCCTGGAGCCAGCATGAGAGGGCCAAGTCGGAGCTGTGGTGCGAGAAGCCCTTGCTTGCAGGACCCAGGGCCCACGTGTCTGGAGGTGCTTGTTGGAACCGACTGGGAGAGGAAAGCAGTGGCGGGCTGGTGTGAGAGGCCTGGCTGCCTTTTGTGTTAGAGCTGGTGTTGCTGGTGGAAGAGAGAGAGTCCTGAGCGGAGACATCCTCCAGAGCGGCTGGGGCTTTCTTGCCTGGTTTGGGGATACTACCTCCTTCTCTGTTGGGAGCACACTGGCCCAGGGGTGCTCTTTCTGAAGAGCAGGATGGAAGGATGCCCAGTTCCAGGTCATCCTCACAACAGATGCTGAGGTCCTGGCTCAACTGGAGGCTCGTCTTCCAACACAATAGTCAGACAGCATCCTGTTTTGTTCCATAGGGCTTTCGTCCGCTAATTTATGGAAAACAAATGGCCAGGTCTTTCTTTCTCCTCTGGAAGCTCCTGCCAACCAGGGGTGACCGTGGCAGCCTTTGCAATCCCTTTGGCTTATCACCCAGCATCCTAGCAGCCAAAGGCACCCCAGCACCCCAAACTGAAATGTGGGTGGCAGTGCCTTTCTGCCACCCCGGAAACAGAATGGCTGAAAACGAGAACCCAGCTGCTTGCCTCAAGCTCCTTGGATAAGCCACGTGGCTTTTGGCAAAGGATGTCACCTCCTCTCTGGGCACCGGCTTTTCTTTTCTGCAAAATGGACATGCGAGACTTTACCTCGTTGGACTATTCCGAGGATGAAATGAGTTCGTGTTCGCCCCCATTGTGTGGTCTTGAGGGCTCTCGCTGCCCTTCACAAGCCAGCAATCAACAATAAGCTTGGCAAGAAATCCCTGACCAGCATCCTTTCCCCGGGCAGATAGAGACCGGCACTGCTGTGCTACTTGACCTTGCAGGGGCCAACCCAGCCCCTGGACCCTTTTGCCATCTGCCGTCCCAGCCCCTGTCGTTGGTGCATGGACAGAAGCTTCCTCTGGGGAAGCCAGAATCTCTTTGCTGCTGGGGTTTTTCTTTGAGGAAAAGAGGAGACTCCTGCTTTCTGCTTTTCAGAGCTTCCAGGACAGAGAGAGGATGTCAGCCTGATAGGGGCGGTCTTGGGAATGGCTGCAGGGTCCACTAGCTGCCCTCCAAACTTGACCTTTACCAAACACGCATCGTGCAGAGTATCTGCAGTGCATGGGTGGACTCTTTCTGGAAGGCCCATCCCTGACTTTCTCAGACACAGACTCGAGGGTTGGGGGGTGGGCAGAGAGCCCTAGAGATCTCAAGCGATCCCCTCGCCCCCTTGACTTCACGCTGAGTCCTGCAGAAGTAGTTCCAGTGTGGGAGTTACAAATCTCCATCCCAGAACCAGTCAGACAGGGGGCTCCAATACCCATGTACAGGCTGTAAGACCTCAGGCAAATTATTTAACCTCTTGAGTTCTGGCCGCCGGCACCTGGGGGTTGGTCCGGGCCTTGTGGATGCCTTCCTCCCAGCAGCGGCTTCATCCTTCCCGCCAGGGACTGATACTACTACGAGGGTTACAAAGCATCCGTAAGAACCAGAAATAATGCGAGCATGGGGTTCATTCGTGAAAAGCCTGGCAGTGCTAAGTGCTTCATTAAAAGACCGTGACTGTCCAATTTAGCTTCGCTAGTTCAAGAGGCCTGCCTGGGGCACAGCGCTCTTTTTGGTTGATGGAGAGGAGATCAAAGTGATGAGGAGAGCCTTAGAGGCCGTGAGCTATGCCAGGGAGAAAGGACCGGCTCAGACCAGGAGGCCGAGGACGGCCGTGCGACTTGAAGACGGTAAGCAACCACTGAATTGGACGTCTTGAGGCTATTGAATCGGGAGGGGAGGGGTGTTTTGCTGTACGTAAGCTTAGCAACAGCCACGATAATCGAGAGGAAAAGTTTGAAAGCCACACAGCAACCTCGCTGGATTGACGTCGACTCGCAGCAAGCCTGTAAAACTGCCCCTGTGAGTTTCCGAGGCGGCAGCTGTGTTAGAAGATCATTCTTATTAATATGGGGCGGCAGGAGGGGTTTTCCCTCACCGTTATGAAGCGGTGGCACTTAGAGCCACACTTGGAAACTCAAGGGACGTCACAGTAAAACAAATCAGAAGCCAAACCCCGGCTCCTGGAAATATTTCTTCTTCCGTCTCTGTGATGGTCAGGCCTGGCTACCGAGGCTGCTGGAGAGCCGGCCCTGCTTCCCAGAGAGGAGGAGGAGAGGGAGGTAGGAGCCCAGCAGTTTCCATGGAAACGAACTGAGGAGGGAGAATTGAGAGTCCAGAGGAACCGAGAGGTGGGAGCAGGACTTTTGAGTAACTCAGTCTAAGGTTTGAGAGGCTTGCGACAAAAGGCCTCCCTCTGCACAAAGGCTTGAGTCCCCCGGATAACAGCAGGAGGTGGAAAAATGGTATCTGGGGTCTCTCGAGAGACCTCCTTTCAGTTGACTGGGGCACATTTGATAAAAACTCAGGATCCATAATCCTACAGGTGCCTTTGAACTTATAGTTACACTGCTTATTGGCAGTTTTGCCACCGGATGGCCGGGGGACCCTGTACAAGGTGTCCACGCTCTGAGCTTTAACTCCCTCATTGGTAAAATGAGGATAATTCCAGTAGCTACTTTGTATGGCTTTTGTGATCATTAGTGAGGTATAAGGTATATAAACTGTGACTCAGGGTCTGTAGCTGAAGGTAGCTTCTGTCCCCGACTACCCGTTCAGCATCCTCCACAAATCACCCTTAGGCGTAACATTGTCTAGAAGGCTTCATGGAAAGCTGTGATACTGTCGGTCATATTTATGACAGGGAAAGGAAACCAGTCAGAAGCAGCCAAAGGAAGAAACAAGGGGCAGACTCTGGGAGGCGGAGCCCCCCGTGACTCTCTCAGGAGCTACGGATTCCTAGGGTCACCGCAAAGATAAACCGAGGTCAGGCTAGAGGGAAGGCAAAGGAGAAGTTGAGGCTGTGCTTCTGGGGGGAGATGCAGTGAAGTTGCTGTAGGGAGGGAGGGGAGAGCAAAAAGGGAGGGAGAGCTCTGGACTTCCGGGAAGAGCCTCATGGTGTGGAGAACAAGTTTTTAAGCTGGTCAAGAGGGTAAATAGGGTAAAAGGGAGTGGGTAGTAACTGTAGGTGGGTGAACAAGGAGGGAGGGGGTAGAAGTTGCAGCGGCGGGGTCTTAAGCCATCTCTATCCATGAGATTCCTAGGTAGGGTGGTGCCTGGATCTTTCAGCTGAGGAGATGGCTCACTGTCCTGTTGCCCTTTTGGAGCTAGCTTAGTCTGGGTCTAATGATGGCACATCAGGCCCCTAATGTCCCCTGACTGGAACCTGACCCAACACGTATGACAACACACAGGAAGTATTGTCAATCTGGAAGACCACCTGAGTGTGTCCTGGGGCGTCATTACATAAGCATGACTGACTGGTTGAGTCCCTACAAGGTTCAACTCCATCTCCCCCAGGTCCCTCCCCGGACATTGGTATTACACGACCCAAGGAACCCACCTCACATCATTTTGTTAGGACAAACTGCCAGGTCTGGTTCCCCAAGGACCCACCTTGAGTTACAAAGATAGTCCTGGGACTCCAGGAATACTCAGGGTTTAGTGGGTCCCTCCCAGGGGCCAGGGACAAACACCAGACCTCTTATGAGATGAGGTCAGAGGTCTCACGAAGCAGCCAGGAACAGAGTAAGCATCACATGCTACTGCAGGTGAGAAAACAGAAGCCCAAGTGGTGGAGAGTGTAACCACTGCTGCCCATCCTCCCTGGCCACAGCGACTGGTTCAGGGATAGGCATGTGACACATCCCGCCCAATGAGAGATCGGATCTCAGACTATGCAGGATGTATGGAGACACCTTCTTTTCTTGCAAGAAATCTGGTATGAAACTGTGGTTATCCCAACTCCCGGTGGGGACTGTCTGGAATTGCTGGCAGTTGGGTAGGGCATGGAGTGGAGACTGAATGAAAGGCAGGGCAGAGCGTTCGCAAGAAACCAGGAGACATCATTTGAATGGCTAGAACCTGAAGCTGCCCGGAAGTACCTTTGGATTTTTCGGTTCTCTTGGCCAATATGTACTCCTGATTATCATTTGTCTTGGAAGAAGTGCAGCCAGAATGCTCCATAGAGGTGAAGATGCTGAGACCCTGCCTCACATGCAAGGGAACTGAAATTGGGGTACGTCTGGGACCCAAGGCTTCGCTCTTCCTTTTTCTGTGACACTTTATCTCCATCTACATGGCCCCTTTTTTTCTCTCTTCCTGTGAGCTAGCATCCTTCCCACCCTGTCCTCACTTAGCAGTTCTCTCAAGCCCAGATTTGTCCTGCAGACTCCACGGCTTCCGTTTCCTGAACAATCCAGGCCTCGGTTTTTCTTCAGCCCCTTAGAGCGGGACCCGACTTGTCTGTTTCAGCTCTGTCAGGCCATTCAAATCCTGGGATGCTATTCAGTTGTGTGGTTAGTACCCACCTCTGGATCTGGTCAGCTCTGACTGGGGGGTATCAGTAAAGAGAGGAACCCATTCATCTTAGAATGGTGGCCACAGCAGCATTCATTGAGATCTCAAGTGCTGGGTCCATAGCATGGGAAACTCAAATGGGGAATGAGCGTGCTTGCTGTCAGCCAGGGTAGAAATCATTCTGGGGATGAATTCAAATGTCAGAGAGAGCCTGGAGAGGGGCATCAGCTAGCATAGGATCAACAAACTTTGTAAAGGGCCAGATACGTGTGCCATTTGGTGCATATCTCAACCACTCATCTCTGCTACTGTATTACGAAAGCAGACACACACACACATACACAGATGAATGAACATGGTTCTGTTTCAACAAAACTTCCTTCCCAAGAAGATCCAGCGGGCTAGACTTGGCCTGGGAAATGAGGTTTGCTCATATAAAATCTGGTGGAATGGATTCTAGTCACTCTGTAATCTTCTCTATGAAAGGACACTGATTGATCTGTCGTATGTGGAAGGGCTGTTGTAAGATTACATGAAGCCATGCCTGTGAATTATGGAGCAGTGGCTGGTACAGTAGCCCCACATTGGCTGATTTTATCCCCGTCCCTGTTGAGTTATCAATCAGCACGACTGGATTCTAGAGCTGGCTTCACCATCCATTTGCCTGGTGTATCCAGGATTCCCCCTCCACCTTCTGAGCCGGGAGATGATCCCCTGGGGGGTAGGGGGTGGAGTGAGGGGAGAGAAAGCAGGGGTCACTTAAGAAAGGGAATGTAGGAACTAGAGAAAGACAAGAAGAGGCTCTGGCCCAGAGGAAAAGGGAAAAAGAGCAGCGAGTGAAGCCAAACCTGCAGGGCCTCTGTAGGAACCTGGCTTGGTCTCTGCTTAGGAACCTGGCTGGGAGCCTTGGGCTTCATTTGCAAACCAACCTGTTCCATTTCCTGCCGGAACAGGACTTCCTGGTGGCCAGGAATTTGGCTTCATTTCACCAAGAGGGAGAAATCGGTCCCTAGAAGGGTGGTGTTCCACTTCCAGGATTCCTCAGGCGGAAGCAGGGAGGCTGCGTGGTAAGCTTCCCGTTCATTCACTGGTCTAACATCTTACTTGTCCGTGTGCTGTCCGAAGCATATGCCTGGACCACGAACTCTGTCCAAGTCCCTGGAAGTGCAATGGTTAGCCAGCCAGGAATGGTCCCTACCCTGAATCGTTCAAAGCTCAGGGAGCAAGACAGTCTTTGTCAAACTACACAGTGGCCTATATAAGCACCAACTGAGCATCTCACACTTTCGGAAAACCTTCCTGAGGGCGAGTTACCCAGAGGAAGGGAACGGGTAAGAATTCCTGTATTCAACTCCACCTACAAAATCTTGGTCATGGAAGGTTTGAAAGAAAGCCAGTGTGAACCCCCTGGAACCCAGGTAATATTCCAGAGATTATGGTAGCCATAATCTTTTCCAGAAATTTCTTCTCTTCAGAAGTCAGAGTAGGTTTCAGTTATTTGCAAGTAAGATCCCTGACTATCAATTCTTGCCCACACGGTCTTTTCTGACCTCTAGTTCCTTCCTACATGTTGATTGTAACTCCCCAAGAGGATTACTGCTGCTACAAAGAGTAAGAGTAGAGGATAGTGAAGTATCTGCCTCCCATCTCTCTTGCCCTGTTTGTCCATAGCAGACATTACCAGTCAGTCACAGAATCTGCGCCCCTGGCCTCAGTCATTTTCCATTGAGGTCCCAGGCAGTCATTAGCAATCAGTGGGACTCACTCCGTGAGGTGAGAGCACTTCCTCATGTCTGGGGAGGCAGAAGGCATCTTAGAATCATCAAGAGCTCCTGTCGGGAGAGTTTGGCAGCAGTGATGTGTATGTCGATGTGATTTCGAAAAACGGCAAGTTTCATTTTCAGCAAGCTCCCGTACAAGGCAAGCTGAGCCAGAAAATGTACCTGGCAAAATAGAAGGATCAGGCGTCTCTCAGCTGGGGACGGTTGCACGTTTCTGATGTGGTTGCCGAACTGGCCTGGCATTTGGTGGCCGGCAGGGTACCCAGTGAGGGGTAAGCAACTCAGCCATTCCTCTGTCTTCAGTGTCTAACCTGTAGCAGTCTTCATGGTCTCCATTTTGCCCTGTGGGATTCTAAGATCCATTTCCATGGCTTCACAGAACTCAGACAAAAGTCAAGAGGGAAGGGCTCATGAAGGAAGTTATCAAGCAGTAATGTCAGGGAGAAATGCTCAGGGTGTCACCAGGACATGCTATAAAGTTTCAGGACTGTTACTAAATGCCTAAAGGGATATACCACTCTACTGTATGCCTCACCCAGAGGGCATTCAGCTCAGTTGCCCTGGGGTGGCTCAGCATGTGCAGCTCCCTGAATTAAGTGCCTGAGACACACACACACACACGCCCCACTCCAGTGAAACTCAGTGCGAAGGCATTCACCTCTACTTTTGTGGGTCAGCACATAGAATTTACCCAGTGACACCCAACTCCACAAGCCGGCCTCCCACCCAAAAACACCCGACTTCCTCAGAGGGGTGGGAAGCCCATCATTCTGTTCCCTGCTCTGGTCCCCGGTTCTGCTGCTGCTGCTCCTCTGACAGTACAACTGTCTGCTGGAGCCAAGAGGTTCCCTATGCAGGTATCTCAGGTCCAGAGAACGCCCTCCACCCCCGATTGTAGCTGGGAATGAAAGGCCGCCTCCAGTTTCCCAGAGAATTCAGTGTAAACACGGCAGGATGCTGCTCCAAAGAATCCTGTGCACCGTGACTCCCAGGGGAATTCTACCAGCATCTTGCCCAACCTTCTCACCAGACTCCTGCATAGAAAAGCCAGTCAGTGGGAGTTGACTTAGAGACGTTGACTGGAAGAGCCTCGTTAAATAGATGCACCGCCTCTACTTCACCCCAGACCAAGTCACCATGGGCTCCCACCTGGGTGAAAGTGAGAATGCCTTTGGATGAAAAACCAAAGTACCACCACACCCACTGCCCATCCAGTGAGTTCTGCTTCACAGGGACCCTCCATAGGGTCTCTGAGGCTATCCATCTCCTGAAGCAGGAAGTCCCCGCTTTTACCCGTACAGTAGCTGATCGACTTGAGCCACCAACCTTGCAGGGACAGGCCATGAGAATGGAGGAACCAAAGAAGGAAGGCCTTGCTCTTTCTCACACGGCCTTTCCTCTTCCTTGCAAAGCAGACACACACACACACACACACACACACACACACACACACACACACCTTGCTCAAGTCCCAGCCACAGCAAAACTTGCCACTTTTACCAAGCAAGCAGCCACATTTCCAGAAGCACCCTGTCTTAAGGCAAGGTCCCCCTGAGAGGAGAGTTCTAGTGTAAGTGATCTATGGAGGGAGGACACGCAGGAGAAGCCAGGAAGGAGGAAGTGAGGAAGGATGGGGTGGGGGAAGAAGTCAGGCAAAGGGAGCGTGAGATGGGCTGAGTCTAGCCTCACCCAGTCCCATGGCTCTCTGGAGCGCCAGAGAGTTCTCCTGCCCAAAGGCAAGAGGAACAAACAGGGTTGCCCTGTTCCTTCCCCGGTGGTCACCTCCATTCCACCATGGGCAGGTTCGAGCCAGCCCAGCAGTGAGAGCTCAGGTGGTGCAGGGGTTATGGGTAGGGCTTTGATGCACATGGATGGCAGTTCAAAACCACCCTCCACTCCGAGGGAGAAAGAGGGAGCTTCCTACCCCCTGTAAACGCTTACAGTCTTCGAAACCCCATGGGGCCGCTAGGAGTTAGCATTGACTGCAGGCAGGTGCCCTGACCAGTACAAAGGAGACGGAGGTGGTGGGCTGTGTCCCCAGACAGGAGGAAGGAATATCTCAGGGGTCCATGTGGGGAGAGATGAGCCCAGTCCCCTGGAGCAGCAGTCAGTGAGGCGGGCCCGGGGTGTCTGGTGCCCACGCTGTCCTCATTATTCAGAGGACAAGACAAAAGAGGACAAGACAGAGCCTTGACATGAAGGAACTCGGGAGCCTGCTGGAGTCAAATAGCACGGTGGGACCAGAAGCTGGCACGCTCCAAGAGCATCTCTCCACCCCCCACCTCCACGTCCCAGCGGGGTGGGCACCCTGGAGGAAGATTAGACCAATTGTGGGAGACAAGGAAGCTTTAGTTGACTTGCACATGCGAGTGGATCTGGGAGCGGCCAGGCTCAGCGCTCGCTGGCCTCCCCCCGAGTGTCTCTCGTCCCTTGCTTCTCCCCAGCTCTCAGCCCCCTGGTGGCCCCGTGCACTCAGTGAGCAATGGCTGGATGAATGAACGGATGCAGGCAGGCAGAGGGTGTTTCTGCTCCCAGAGCCCAGGGGCCCTCTGGAAGCTGTAGCAATGGCCACTCACACTGGCTTCACCAGCCCAACTCCTGGCAATCATGGGCCCGGCAGCCTGCCCGTTTGGGCTGTCTCCGGAGGGCAGCTGCTAGCCCTGCCGGGGATGGAAGCACCAGCTGGTGAGAGGGAGCCGCCTGGCTCTCAGGTGCTCTGCTCATTCAGCATCCTCCAGGCCTGGCCTGACAGCCGGCGTCAGTGGGAATCCCCTCCCAGGCTGGGGGAGGGGGATGGGGGGTAGAGGAGGGTGGGGCTCAGAGTGGTAGGCCTAGGCCAGAAGGGGCCAAACCAGGTGCTTCCTGGAGCCCTCCGCTCCCGCAGTGATTGCCAGGGCCCTGATCCAGGAGCCAGAAGCCTGGGCCCAGACAATGCTGGACAGTGCAAAGAAGACCCAGAGCGGGGTATGGAGAGAGGCAGGGGCTGAGGATGCAGAAAGAGAGAGAATGAATCCTCAGGGATCACAGAGCAGGCCTCCTGCTCACAGAAGCTACCCCGGTGAGGCTCGGCCCCGATCCCCTCTGTCTTCCTTCTCTAGCGCACCTGGAATAGAAGTGTGCCCCAAGTGCGTAGCAGTGAGGAACAAGCATTTCTTTGCTCACAGCTCTGGAGACTATAAGTTTGAATCTAGGGCGTGGCTCGAGGGACAGGCCCTCCTTCAGCTCTTGTAACTTCCGAGAACTCTCTGCCATCGGGTCTATTGCGACTCATAGGGACACCCTAGAGGACCAGGCAGGATGATTCCTGTGCCTATCCCAGGCTAGTACTCTCTCTGGGAGTAGCAGCCCTCATCTTTCTCTCGCAGAGTAACTGGTGGCACTCAGAAGCCACTGGATTTAAAACTCACTCTAGTCACATAGGATCCAGTTCACTTAAGCGCCCCGAAACCCATTTCCAAGCAGGATGACCCGCCCAGGTGCGCCCCGGTTTTCTGCTCTTCATCCTGACTCCTCCCAGGGGCCGGATAGGGCAGGGTAGATCTGCCACAAGGGCTTTGGAGTTAGGATTCGAACACGCATCGGGGGACACAATTCAACTCCAAGCACCCGCTCATAATAGCACACCCCTCTCCAGCTGCTGCCAGGGAAGACTGCTCAGACTCCGAATCGGGTGGTCAGAGAACTGTCATCCTGGCCACGTGTCAATCACTCATAGCCAGTAGCTGACCCTAATGGAGTATAGCCATCTGGTCCCTTGCCTCGGGAGGACTCCTTCTAGACTGCCACGTATGCTGCAGAGTTTCCCATGGACTCTCTGGACATGAAAACAGGCCTCAATTGAAACCCACCCCCCCTTCTCCTTGGCTCAGCGTCACCCCTGCCTAATCCTGCTCCCCTCCCTCCTGGTAGAGGTTGTTCCCTGAATTGGGCACGTATACAATAAGTCCCATCTCAGGGCTCTGCTTTGCCATATGCTCGCACAGACCAGCCTCTCAGCCCGGGTCTGTCCTCTGGGAACCCAGTTTCTGACAGCGTCCGTGTGTTTCTCATCGGGGCAGTGGGGCTGCTGGCACCCGGCCTGGCAGTGGCCTGCCACAGAGCCCCAGCTCGGCCATGTATCAGCTTCTCGGACTCCGGCCAAGGCCGCCTCTTCTCCGCGATCCGGTGTCTGTGTCTGGCGAACTGGGTTCCTGCGAACTTGCAGGGTGACTGTGGGATGGGACGAGGCAAAGAAGCCGGCACGCGAGTCCGCCCGGCTCGGCTGTGAGACCCGGGGCTAGTCGTTACTTTCCCCAGGCCTCACGTCTCCCCGATCAAAAACAACACAGCAACAGTGCTTCCCGCCATCGAGTCAAGTCACCTCATCGTGACCTTCGAAGAGCAGAACGGTCCCTGTGGGTCCCTAGTGCTGTAGGGGGTCACACGATGGGCTGCCACCTGCAAGGGCAGACGTTTGAAACAAACGTCCACACTGAGGGAGACAGAGGTGAGGTTTTCTACTGCTGTCATGATTTACTGTCTTGGAAACCCACAGGACAGTCCTCTAGGGTCCCGCTGCAGCCGGGCGGGCTCAGTGGCTGTGAGTGGATCGAGAGCATGAATGTACTCCTTGATCCCTTGATCCCAGGAAAGAACCTGGCTCACCTGGGAAGTCACTCCGAGCTGCCTCCGTTTCCCTTGGCTAGTATAATGCATGTTCGCAACCTCTGGAGAGTAGAAATCTGACATCACGCTGTTGACGGGAGCACATGCCTTTCCAAGTCTCCAGGGAAGAACATTCCCTGGTCTCTTTTTTGCTTCTGGTGGTCGTTGGTCACCCTTCCATTCCTTGGCCTTGTGGTAGCCCGACTCCATCTCCCTGTGCATGGCCTTCGTCCCTGATATGTTGCCTCACTTTTCTGTGATCTACTTGCACACCTGTGATAGGATTTGGGCTGCCTTGAACCTGATTATTTCCAACTAGCGTCACACTAAAGGTATTCCTCTGTCTGTCCTCACTCTCCTCTCTGACACCAGTTGCTTCTTCTGCCCCCCTAAAGCCAGAGCTAGGCCAGACCTCACAATTCAAAGGACAGTTCTCTAGACCAGCGGTTCTTAACCTGTGGCTGGAGCGGTCCTCCTTTCCACAGGAGTCGTCCAATTAATAACAGTAGCAAAAATTACTGTGATGAAGTAGCAGTGAAAATAATTTTATGGGGGAGGGGTCACCACAACACGAGGAACTGTATGAAAGGGTCGAGGCATTAGGCAGGTTGAGAATCACTGCTCTAGGGGATCAGATCAGTCCAAGACTGCTACTGTGTGCTTAAGGGTCCCCACCACACCCTCCCTTCTGGCCACTCAGAATGCTGACTTCCCCGGGAGCCCAGGGATGTAAGACCTACGGACTTCCACCACTTCCTTGGGCCGGAGAATGACCTCACATGACTCAAAGAACTCAAGAAATTGCTGGACAGTTGTTCCATAACAGGAAGCATACAAAGAAAAAGACACAGAGAGTGAGGTTTGTGAGGGTTTCCAGTGACCAGCGTCCAAGCCTGAGGGAGACAGCATGCTGCCCTCCTGCTTGGGTCCACCCCTAACCAGGAAGGTTGCTTAGCTTCCATTTCTCAGCCTTGACATTGGGGCCTCATTCTGTAGGCCCTGAATGAGCCCACAAGGTTAAGCTCCACCTCTGGCTCCCTCCCCTGGAGTTCACGCTGACACCACATGGTGGGTCTTTGCGACCTGGTCGACTCCCAGCCAAGTGTCACCTCTGTCAGGTTAAGGTCTCAGATGTGGCCTGGAGTCACCTCATGGATGACAAGGGTTCCAGCCACTGGGAACCCTCCAGGGTTTTAGAGGTCTTCCGAGGATGTTCATTGGAAGTTGCTAAGAGTCCAAGTAGACTGAGTTTTGAAGAGGACTCTGTTCAACCAGTATGATTCATAGAAAGACGGAACAACACCCGACACAGAGGAAGAGCCTGATAAGAAGCGAGCATTATTTTCCCTATTAATGGGGACAGTGGGTTTGAAACCGGAGAGTCATAATTCGAAGAAATGCCCTGGATCATTTGGAAGAGGTGCCTAAAAAGCGCCCCGCAGTGCAGCAGATGGAACCCAGGCAGCCTGATACTGGGGAGAGGCCGGCAGTCGGAACCCACCGGGTCTTCAGCCACAGTCAATTGGCACAAATCTTGAGGCCACCGTCCTGCAGTGCCCTGCTGCCCAGTGGCTCTCCAGCACACCAGCCCCTTTGTCACCTTGTCATCAGCGCCACAAGGGAGAGCAGATCCCCAGGGATGTGCAGACAAAGCACACCGAACAAGGAGTGCCTCTTTTTCTCTAGATCAGGAGAAGGGGAGGCTAGGCAGATAAACACAAAGATGCAGGGTGTGTCCTTGAGGAGAGGACCACTTTAGACAAGATAGGAAGGGCCCAAGGTCTGAAAGCCGAGGGGGTTCAAAAACGATAATGGACGGGCCAAATCCTACGGCCTTTTCTTTTGAGCCAGGCTAAGGATGGATTTTACATTGGTAAAAGAGGTTGGGGAGCCAAACGATCTGGAGCACAGTGCGTTATGATGTGTGAAAATGATCGGGGGGGGGGGGGGGGGGCGTGTCAAATTCCTGTGTCTGGAGATGAGTGTTCAGCATGACGACAAGGACAGGATGGAGAGATTGCACTGAGCCTGCATGGGGTTCAAAACCAGAGCTGTTTACGCTCCAGTAGCCCTTGTCTGAAAGAAAAAAAGAAGAGAGAAAGATGTGCTGACCCCTGATTAAGAGCATGGGCTGATCAGCCTGGGCAGAAGGAAGAGTTGCTTCTCCCTGTTTATCTCCTTCCCCCTTGCCATTCTGTCTCGGTTCAGCAACCGCTCCTTGCAAATGGCTTGGTGCTTCCTTGACACCTGGCTAATGCAGAGGGAAGAATCTGATTCACCTTAAGGTGTTGGTGACTTCATGCATTACACCCTCCTTATCCCAGGAGGCTGCAGTAAAAGAAGGAATCTTTTGAGCAGCGGAATTTTAGGGATTGTGGGACGCGTCTATGTTCGAGAAGAAAAAAGGCAGACAGTGTGGAGAAAAATTTGTCATTTTTAAGGGTGGGCAGCTGTAGGGCCCCGGGTCCCCCTTGCCCCCCAAAATAGAGAAACAGATTTTTTTTTCAAGAAAGAGTTTTGTTTATTTGTTTGCTTTTAATTTCAGCTATTGAGTCTCTCTTCTCCAACAAAATAAAATAACTTTGAAGACTTGTCACTGTATAATCCCCTCTGTGATCCCAACCCTTTTCTCCTTCTTGCTTTATTATTATTATTATTATTAAATTATTTTATTGGGGGCTTGTACATCGCTTTTCACAATACATAAATAAACATACTGTGCCGGGCACCTTCACATGTCCGCTGCTATTATCGTTCTTCAATCATCTGCCTTTTCCCTTGAGCCCCTAGTTTCGGCTTTTCCATCCCTTTCCCTCTTCCCCTGCTCTCTCCTTCCCACCAACCCTCAATACTTTACAAATTATTATCATTCTGTCATATCTTACACTGCCTGACCTCTCCCCCAACCCACTCCCCTGATGCCCGTCCTTCAACTAGTAGCTTATGTGTATATCCTTGCAGTTGGATCCATCTCTCTACCCCCCCTTCCCTCCACCCTTCCAGCAGGCCCAATCTCACCACTGGCCCGAAGGGGCTCATCCATCCTGGTCTCCCCATATCTCCAGCTCCCCTCTCCGCCAGTGTACCTTCTCCAGTCCATCTGGATTTGTAAGGTAGAGTTGGGACCATGATGGTTGGGGGGAGGATGGCTTCAGGAACTAGAGGAAACTTGTATGCATCATCACTGCCCGGCTGCCCCTTGACTGGTCTGTCTCCTCCCCGTGACTCTTAGGAGAAACAGATTCTTTAAAGCAAGAATGAATCACCCAGATTCACCAGAAGGTGGTGTGACTTCGCCAGCCCCTAGGACCTCCAGTGACAGGTCAGGAAAGGTGGTGGCCTCTGTGACATGAGTTTTAGGCCCTGGGGTATAAGGGTCCTTTGGTAAGCGGGTGGCACTGGGAGAACATAGATTCTACAAACCAGTCAGGACAACCAGGGAGCTGTTGCTTCACCACCACTTTCTGCCCAGGGGGACAGGCTCCCCTTGGTTTGACCCAGAGTAGGTGACAGCTGGTCTCATGCCTTTGCTGGCCTTGACCCTTGCTCTTGGGGCCTTTGGCGGTCTGGGTACCAGCTGCTTGGCTCGCTTTGTCCTTCTGGGCTCGGTGTGCTTGTATCTGAAGGTCAGTGGCAGCCAGAGCCTCCTGGCCAGTTCAGCAGTACCCCCCGCCTGTATCTGCTATGCCTCCTGCAGGCCATCATTATCTGGACAGCCATGGTCGGCTGTCACCCAGCGTCTTTGCTGGTCTGTCTGCTCAGCTGTCTTCTCCACCTGAACCACAGGGTCTTCTGATATGTCAGTCTAACCTGTTAACCCCCACTTATTTCCTTCAGTGGCTTCTGGTCCTCTAGGCTGGCCAAGAGGGCTGGCCCTCTGGCCTCATCTCTGCCTTCTTATTCTCCACCCATCCTGTAGGTCCTACGGGCAAGGGCTCTTGGAAGGAGGACACATTGTAATGAATGTCTGTAAGGAACTAGGGCACAGCTGGCTCTAGGCCTCTGCTGCGCTGGCCTCTTGATCGCCAGGACCTTGACGCATTGGGAGCCATTTTCACAGACAAGGGCAAGAAGGTACCAGGTGATCCCTCTAGCTGGTTTTGGAGGTGGCAGAGTGAGTTGTCCCTGGGCCAGGGGAATGGTTCCTAAGCACAGCACCAGGAATCTTCCAGCAGGGGCACAACAGGGGGTGCTGGTGAGAAAGGCCTGGTTGTTGGAAGGCCCTGCCCTCACCAGCAGGAGCAGTGATTTGAGTCTGGAGCCCGGGGGGTATGGGGCGGGCAGTGCCTTCCCCCTAAGGTGCCGCCTGGTTACCCCCACATGATGAATGCGCTACGCCGCCTTCCTCCGATGGCCCTTGGGTGGATGGGAAAGGACTCCTGGAACCCTTTGTGGAGCGCCCGGGTTGGACAGGTTTTAAAAATAGCACCCGGCCCTTTGACAAGTTGAGTGCTAATCGCCTTACTGCTCCGGCACCCCGGCCAAGGTGCCTCCGCGCCGGCACGCACCTTCCCCACCTCGT
Organism: Nesogale talazaci; assembly: GCA_004026705.1. Lineage (NCBI taxonomy): Eukaryota > Metazoa > Chordata > Mammalia > Afrosoricida > Tenrecidae > Nesogale > Nesogale talazaci. The sequence goes on along the minus strand of PVJH01016004.1, from coordinate 4,291 downwards.
CCTGGCCTCCAGGCTTCCCGGCCCAGCGAGGCCAGCTTTGCAATGAATTTCGAATTTCCCAGCATGGGCCGCGGAGGAGCCTCTCGGAAGGTCTCCAAAGTAAGCGTGATCTTGACTGAGGGGGGAGGATGATGACAAAGGCGCACGCTCACCTGTCGCTTTGAGAACCTTTTCCAGCTATCAGGAAGCTCCCTGAGGGAGGGCGGGAGGGAGGGGGAATGAGTGTGTGTGTGTGTGTGTGTGTGTGTGTGTGTGTGTGTGTGTGTGTGTTTCTTAGCACAACTCCTTTGCATTCATTATCGAAAATGCTGCTAAACAAAAAAGAAAAGAAGAGAAAAGGAAGCCCACTCGCAGCCCCACCCCTGATGGACGTTTGGGTGGGATTTCCTTTCTGCTTTAGGTCTCCGTGGTGCCGTGGCTCGCTCGCTTGCCCACCCTCTCTGCCCTTTTAAAGGGTCACGAGTGACACGCGGCTGGCTCAGAGGTGGCTTCTTACTTGCTCATGTCCTTTTAGCAGAGAGGGGCCATGTTTCTGACCCTTTGGGCATCTCTCACAAGCAAAGCAGCTCAATCTTGGTCCGAGCCCTTGATGAGACTGACGTTTGTGGACGTTTGGGACTGCTGGGTCAGCCGGCAACCTGGCATGTGTTGGCCACGGTGGAATACTGTTGAAATATCTAAATTATGCACAGCCCCTTGACAGGAACCGTAGGTAACTCTATGGATGCAATTATAAACATGTTCAACAGATCGACTGGCTGGGATTGAATCCCAGCTCTTTATAGCAAAGGTTGGGCCCCGTCACCTCAGTTCTTTATCTACACGGTAGTTCCCCACTGCGACAGTTGTCAACGGGACACCCCTGGCGAGGGTTGGAGTCCAACCTGTCAATCAAGGGGTTGTTTGGTGACACCTTCTTGGGGAGTGGCCTTCGGTATGAGAGCGAGGAAGTCTGGGAACTGCCTCTCTCTCTTTGCCCCTTGCTGTCCTGCCTCGAGGAGTGGCCCTGTGGGGGCTGCCCAGCGCTGAGGGCTGTGGTCACCTTGCTGTGTTCCCACAAACTTGGATCACTTGTCTGCATCATCAGCCTGCAACTACAAATCTGAAGAGGGTTGCGCTAGTCCGGGTTGACGAGAGGAACAAATTCATAGACGCCCATGTGTGTATAAGAAAGAACTTGAGATACAAGAGACATTGAATATTGAGAAAACATCCCAGCCAGACCAGATCAAGTCCAAAACTAGCCCATATGTCCAATTCCAATCTCTGAAGCCCTCCTCAGACTCACGAAATGATGCTGATGCAGGAAGATCACAGGCCAGTGGGGGGAAGGTCTTGTGGATCCAGTGGTGGTGGAAGCATCTCAGCGCTGGTGTGGGTCTCCACGTGACTCTTCCAGCCCCCTGGGCTCTGGCAGCATCAGTGTAGCTCCATGTGTCTTGTCAGTAGAGAGCCTCGCAGGGAGTGAGCATGTGTCCCACCTCCAGTGAGCTTTTATCTCTTTAGGGCCTCCAAATGAGGTCATCAAGCCTAAACTCTACCTCTTCACTTTTAAGTCTCAAATTGATGACAGGTTATGTAACTACGAGTTGGCCTCAGAGTCATGGACTTGAGTTGGAGTGGGTGAGAGAGTTTTCTCAATATCCAATTGCTCTTGCATCTGGAGTTCTTTCTTATACACGTATGAGTGTCTATGAGTGCTTCCTTGATGCAAAGCTGCTTTTTATTTTTTATTTTTTTAAATTTATTTTATTTTATTTTATTTTTAGGCATCACTGCCCTGGTGGTGGGAGTAGGAGGCCCAGCCTTTGCTCCTGGGAGCCGGAATCGAACCTCCATCCCAGTGGGCTGCAGTCCCGCGCACAACCACTACGCCACCGGGGCTCAGCCCGCAAAGCTGCTTTTTAATATAAGTTCTTTCCTGCACGTACACAAGTGCCACTGGATTTGTTTCGATAATCTGGCCTAACCGACACACTGATTTTACTGCATCACTCTGATAATAAATGAGCTCCCTGTCATCTCTCTGTGTCCCCTTGTGTTCTCCCCATTATACCTGCTCCCCAAGCCTCACTTGTACCGCGACTGATCGATGTGACTGTAACACACCGGCGGCATGTCTACCACAGGGCCTTTGCACTTGCCGTTTTCTTGGTAGGTTGCACTCTTTCCTCAGATTGCCACATGGTTCACTTTCTCCCTCCCCTCCACTCAGGTGCTTGCTTGTCAATGCAAAACAACTCTCTCCTCACCATTGTACTTTTCTTCAGTCCACACAGGACCCCCTTACATGTTACATGGCCACATGCTTTTATCTGCATCTCCTCCAAGAATATACATTCCGTGAGCATACAGAATTTTCTATTTTGTGAATGGCCACACCCCCCGTATCCGAGCGACACCACCAGTTGTCTAGAAGGTGCTCAAATACAATTTTTGAAAGAATAAAATTTACATCAGCAGGATTAGGCAGAGTGCAGAGTTCAAGCTGGTGCGCAACACGTGATGGTTCTTCTGTGTCAGCCACAGCTGTGTGGAGTGGTCGCCGGGGCTGAGCAGAAATTGACAGTCTGGGGAGACAGGAGGTGAGAGAAAAGTTGCTTCTCCAGTGCTTGCTTCCCACCCCCCTCATGGATGGGCAGTGGGAAGGTGTGGCCAACCGGCCCTTTCTCACCTCTTTCAGCTCCTGTCTCTGTAGGGACACTATGCCTCCTCCCCCAGACACAGAGCTCTCAACAACCTGGGGGTTTCTTCCTGGGCTGCTTGATTTTAAACAGGAGTCTGACAATGAGAAGCTTGTGAAGAATCCCCCAAAACTTCCTTACCCTGTACTTATTTCCTCTCATGCTGCTGCCCTCCTCCTCTCTTCCCTTCCTCCCATTCATTCCTCACCTCTCCGCTCCCCTGCCCCTGTGCCATGCTCCAGCCACAGGGGCCCACTTGCTGTGTCCTGAATACACACTCCTACCTATCGGTGATTGCTCTCCCTTTTCCTTCCTGTCCGACCTCCCACCTTACCCCACCCCACCCCACCCCATCCCAACCTGGTAACACCTGCTCATCCTCCAAGGCTCAATTTGGGTTGCACCTGAACAATACCCATGGTACCCTTCTCGCTCAGGTCTCCACAGCCCTACCCTTTAGCCCCTGTTCTAAAAATCACCAGTTGAAAACAGTCCATTTTGGCTCATGACAGCCCAGTGGGTGTTAGAATAGATCTATACCCCAAAGAATTGCCAGTGGCTAGTTTTTTTGGAAGTAGGTCACCAGGCCTTTCTGCAGAGGTGCGTCTGCATGAGCTCTGATCGCCATTCTTTCAGTCAGCAGCTGGAGTGAGTGAACCGTGGACATGTCCCCGGGGGACACCCGTTTTATCACACGGAATCATATTTCTCTGAGTAAGTTGTCTTGATCAGTGCTTTTACGGGACACAGAGCACGTGCCCAGGCCTGCTGGCTGGGGAAGGAAGGAAGCATGAGTGATTGGATGAATGAAGTCTTCAGGTGGAGTCGATGCCTACTCGCCATCTTGTGATGGATGGGTTTCAGGACGTGAAGTCTGAGGCTTGGTCTCTTAGGCCAGGTGTTTTCCAGATAGAATGCCCTTCTGTGTCTGGGAGAGTACCAGCCATCACTTGGTGCCTGGAACCATCAGATGCTTTCAACCAGTTCCTATAAATGGTAACATTTCAATTGGGCAGCAGCTGCCATGGCAACTGGCTGAATACTGGAACTGGGAGGGGGGGGGTTGGTTGGAGGCAGAACTGCTCTTTTGGAACTCGGCTGGTATTTGGGAGGTCACTCACAAGAACTTCTTGGTCAAGTGCCTCTTCCTGCCCACTGACAGCACTCAGTGCTCCCCTCTTTCTGAGATAGGATCCTGGAGAGCGTTCACAGGTGGGTCCGTGTGATTATCTCCAACGTATCCTCACGTTCAAGGTGGTTTGGATGCAGATCAGGCAGGCCAAGTGATTTTCCTTGGCGCACCGAGGTGCAGGAGGTGAGCAATGAAAGAGGAAGACCCAAGAGGTGAAGCCTTTGGATTATGTCGGTGCAGAAACTTGAAAGTACCCTGGGCTTCCAGAAGAATGACTGGGGGGAACGCAGTCTGAATGCTCCTTAGACGTGAGAAAGGTGAAACGTCCTCTCTCATGCTTAGACATGTTGAATCAGGAGGGACCAGACTCTGAGGAAGGACATTGTGCTTCGGGGGTTGGCCAAACAGAAAACTCTTGGCAAGATGGATGGGCACAGGTGTTGCAACCATGGAAGATTGTGAGGATGGCCCAGGA
>PVJH01016003.1:0-51763 GCA_004026705.1 Nesogale talazaci | reverse complement strand
AGGTTTCAGGTGCTTCTGAAAAGCAGCTGCTAAAAGACTGTCAGAGATTTTTAGAATAGAAGACTACCATTACTCTCCTTTACATTTAGAAATATATGATGAAAATAAATAAATGTAAAATGTTTTATAATTTACTACACCCATGCATAGCCTTCACTTCATTTAGTATTTATAATGACTCTTTCAAGCAATGAGTTTCATTCTGATTTTTTTTTTTAATGAGACATAAAGGTTCAGAAAGATTAACTTACTTCTTATGTCACAGAGATTTTTAATTGGTACAGGGATCCCAATTAAAACTGTCTAACTATATGCCCTAAAGACATAGTGGGTCAAACATTGATCCACCAACTACAAGATCACTGGTTGGAACCCACCCCAGGAGGTTTTCTGCTCCCGCAAAGATTCGCAGCCTCAGAAATGCAGATGGGTGATTTCTACTGTTTCCGAGAGGGTCGCTATGAATTGGAATTGACTTGATGGCAGTGAGTTGGAGTTGAGTTATTTTGAAAAATTAGTAACTAAAGAGTGCCTCTAAATAACTGTTTTTATTGTTGCTAATTATCCTCGGGACAATTTGGTGTATGTGAGGGGCGGACTGTCCCACAGGGTTTGCAGGACTGTGGAAAGTAGATCCCAAGACCTGTCTTCCACGTTGCCTCTGGGTAGGTTTGAGTCTCCTACCTCCTGTGATAGTCTGATAAGTCGTCATTGGTCACTACCCTGGGACTCCTCTGAGAAGCTGAAGATTATGAGTATATATGAGATCCTGAGGAAAGTGGTAAATTACTTTCTGGAAAACTACATAGATACATACCCTTGTAAAATTGAAATATTCTTTCTAAAACACTTGAGAAATATATTCAAAGACAACTTATATCACTAAAGATCACAAGATAATAAATCCTAGCAAGAGTGAGTTATATATTGATAATTAGTTATGTTTAATGAATAGTTTCAATACAACAGCAGAAAAGAAAATGTTAAATGCTTCTCTACCGGCGTGCAGACATCATTTAAACTCAGGACATTTAATTTTGACAAATATATATTTTGAGTTCTATGTGAATTGTTACTATCTCTTCCTAATTGATGACTATATCTGCATTGTGGAAGAGATTTTTTAAAAATATAAAGTTCTTGTTTTCATTTTCCTTTTTTATCCTAGAGATGCCACTTTCATCTTTCTCTATTTCCTCTGCCTATACAGTGATTCACATGATCTCTGCATGGAACAACCCTATACAGTTTCATTATTTATGATCCTGCTAAGTTTTTTTCCAATTACACCTAGACAATTGCCAGTCATAATTGGTAGCCATAGGGTGAATAGTCCTTTGCTGCATGTGGTACAATATGAAAACTCTTAAATTATTTTCCTACCACAGATCATGAATAAATTACTGGAAACTGATCTCTGAGTAATGGCCTTCCAGTAGGGGAAGCCACCCTTTTTTCTTAGGAAAACAGAGCAGGGAACTCAGGAAATCCCCTTTGTCTTTTAGCAATGAGAACACAATGTCCCCTCTGGTCAACAGCATGGGCTACACTTGCGGTAAGTCACTGCTTAAAAGACTGAGCCTTACTTGTGGGATATCAAAGCTTTTCTGACATGATGTCCACACTATGCCTAAGAAATCCTCAGTGTTTTGTGTATTGTGATGGCCTTTTTAGTATGGCTAGGCTATCATTCAGAGTTATTCAGTCAAACATGAATCTCATGCAATAAGGTATTTGTAGATGTGATCTTTAAGTCAAAATCAGTTGACTTTAAGGAAGGAAATTATTACAGATAATCTGAGAAAGGCATTAAAAAAGTGCTGAGGCCTCTCTTGAAAAGGAAATATTTCACTGTGATTCCTTTGAAATTCTGTCTCTAAGTCGGAGTAATCCTTCATGTTGAACTTCTATGCTCTCTGAGAAACAAAGAAATGTCTGGAGCTTTTTTCTCTATGTTAGTACATTTTTTCATAGATACTTATTATACCAGACAATAGTGGATGGAAGAGGAACAGTATAAGATACTTATTATAAAAATTTGGGGTGCAAGATAGTGGGGGCTGTACAACAGACCATTAGAAAGGACTGATGCTTAAAGGACAGATTCAGTGCAATATTAATGGGTGAAGACTGAGTCAGAAAGTTGCTGTTTTAGATACATTTGTAAGTATATCATATACCAATTTTAGCTGAAATATTTATAGATGATATATGTATATTTAAACATACACATTTCTATATATGTATCTGTAGATATAGCTTTATATAAACATATATTTGTATAGGTTTATACAAAGAAATCACTTAGGTTGTACATTAGTGTGTTCATCATTTACAATTAATTTATTAAAAATTTTACAAACAAAATCGACCGTCTCAAATTACTACTTAAAATATCTGTCAAAGATAAAATCTTTCCTTTTTGAATCAATTACTAATAACTTATAGTAATCTCAATAAAATCTCTTGATGAAAGTTATACCCAAGATCACCCCACTGATACATTGTCTGGCGTATTAGGTTGGGTTGTCCAAAGAAATGAAAGCAGTGACATCTATATGCATGAGAAAAATCTTTGTAGCAAGAAGTAATTTTCTATCAAGACGGTGTCCCAGCCCAGTCCATCTCGAGTCCACAAGTCCAATGCTACCTGGACTCCTCTTCAGACTGATATTGCTGCAGTCCAGTGAAGAAGGGGAAGTGAGAGGCAGGGAGGGTCACAGGCAGCTGAGTACAGAGTCATGCAGGTCCCAGCTCATCGGGAGCAGACCAGGGCAACAAGAGTCCTACGATCAGTTGCACACACTGTGCCACCACTGGAGGTAAACATGCAATCCAAAAAAAGGAGAGAGAGAGAGAGACAGAGACAGAGACAGAGACAGAGAGAGCTAAGTTCCCAGTACTGCTTATATAAAAAGGCGACATTTCCATGGAGGTGTCCTCAGGCTGTGATTTGATTGGTAGGTGGGACTCCACTCCTACTCTTCATTCTTAGTACAAGTTGACATAAAATCCAATCACCACACATCAGTTTTGAAACTTTGAATTCAAACCTCATATGGAAAATACATAAGTACATACATACCTGCAAAGCTGGCTATCATACAGGATCCAATTGACACATAAATCATACAGTATAAGAGAGATTTCTGATCAAGCTTGTATGACAAATTTATATTTCCTTCTAAAAACTTTCTAAATTGTAGAGCATAAGAGAAACAATGGATTTAAAGATAGTAAGAAAAACACACAAACAAAGGTCAATCATCCAGAGAAAAAAGAAGCGAACAAGATCATTGTTCATGACCTTGAGACCATTTCCTGCTTAGAGATCCTGTGAACCTAAGAGCTCAGTGACTTCCTTGAGAGGAAACAACACATCAGGAAAGACAAGGACTTGCAGTGTCACTTATCAGAGAGAAAATAATTAATGCTGCTGTACTATTTAGCAGATACGAATCAACACTTGCATATGAGGGAATTGTAACTGGTCAAGGAAGGTGCTTGGCATCACTAAGCCCATAGTTACAGAATTGACGTCTACTCATAAGTCAGGGGAGTACTGTTCCTTATGGTTTGTGAGCCTATAGAATTTTTATGGGAGCAAGCAACATCACTAGTCATTGGGAAATATAAATGAAATCCACAATAAGAAACGGGTACAAAACTCAGAATTCTTTACAAAAATTAGGAAGACTACTTGTATTGGGGGGGGGGTGGAAGGTTGACCAAAAAGGAGGAAGGTCCTTGAAAATATGGACTAGCACAGGCTCTATGGGCTTGCGCATAGGAACCAAGGTGAGGATGGTGCAGGGCCTGATAGTGACACTGTAGTGTTTCATTCTGTTGTGCATAAGATTGCCATGGGTCAGAGTCAACTCAAAGGTACCTAACAAGAATGACATATATATTGAGGTTAGACTGAGTGTGGAGAATATAGAACTGTGGAGGAACCTCACTCTGCCAGAAACCCAGGCCAGAAGGCTCTCTTCTCCTTTTGTCCTAAGGGTTGTCTAGCAACCCATCTTTGTTGACAAGTGACCACACATACTCCAACCCAAAGGAAAGCTTCCTGGAAGACAATCAGTTTTCTTGTTCCGTGGGTCAGCTCCGACACTGTCTTTAGCTGGTCTCCTGGTTTTGCTTTTGGAATTTTCTTTGTGCCATTTCTGGTGTTTCAATTTTACTCATTTCTTTTGGAGCCCTTATCAGAATTACCTTTGAAGTGCAAGTTTTGACTAACAAAATCTTACAGACTTTAAATCATAGAGGTCTCTAGGATAATATGTATCAGGCACCAAAGGGCTAAAAATTATATCATTATAAATGGGGAGGAGTACAGATTGGAGACCCAAAATCCATCTGCAAAGGAAGCGACATCCCTTTACCCAAGGGTCATAGGAGGAGAGGAACCAGTCAGGCCACAGTGTAACAATGATACAATATGCTCTAATTCTTATATGGTTCCTCCTTCCCACTATCATGATCTGAATTCTCCTGTACGAATCCAGTTAAACCAGGGGGTGTACACTGGTATAGATAGGAGCTGGAAACATGGGGGATCCAGGACAGATGATCCCTTTAGAGTCAGTGGGGAGAGTGGCAATAGCAGGAAGGTGAAGGGAACTTGGATTAGAAAGGGGAAACTAATTGTAAAACCTCCTTCCTAGGGTATGAGCAATAGGGAAGTAGGAGAAAGGAGACATAGTATAGTGTACAATATGACAAGATAATAATAATTTATAAATTATCAAGGGTTCGTAGGGGAGGGAACAATGGGGTGGGAGTGGAAAGGGAGGAGCTAATACCAAGGACTTAAGTTGAAATAAAATATTTTGAGAATGATGATGATAACGAATGTACAATGTGCTTTGCATGCAATTAAAGTATGTATGGATTGGAATAAGAGATGTACAAGACCCCAATAAAATTATTTATAAAAAGAAGAAGAAAAGATAATCCAGGCCCTGTTGATTATCCAATTAAAAAACTACCTACATATTTTATATGTGTTAAGACAACAACCCACTCTTCCTTATAGCTATCTAGTGCTGCTATAGCAAGTCAATGCATGAATAAATTACAAATATATATTTTATTTTAGGAATCACTCGATAAGGTCACTCAATGTATATATATATATATAAGGTCACTATATATATAAGGTCACTGTATATATATATATAAAGTATAACTTGGACAACATTTACTGGATCCTATAAAAGCCAGAAAACCAACAAAACAAACCAACTGCCATTGTGGCGGTCATATGCTTATGTCAGTTTCATGATTTAGATGTAAGGTTGGAGTCTAGCCTGTTAATCTGGAGATAGCCATTGAGTAGCCAATGAGGCCTCTGTGTAGACATGGCTTTCTCTTGATAAGTCTGGGAAATCTTGTGATATTCCCCTCGTGAAGATGAGAAGCTATCTTCCTACTTGTTGGGAGGTAGTCTCAGAGATAACGAACTATGGACAAGACGGCAGCATCCAAGTAGCTGGACAAACCAGTGGAGAAGCCACACAGCCTTACTCTGATGGAAGCAGAACTCTGAAGCTGGAAAAGCCACGTGGAGGCCTGGAAGCTGGAGAAGCCATGCTGAATTGCCCTGCCAGAGCTGAGTTGCTTCTACCACCACTGGATGCTATTGATGGACCCTGAACCTTGGAAGCAAGGAGCCTTGGGGAGACCACTGCGGGCACTGGAACTCTGCACCCACTGGCCTGTGACTTCAAGAGTCAGAAGGAGATTTTATAGATTGATATCAGGCATATGGTTTAATATCGAATTTGTGACTTTGAACTGGACTGGGCTGGGATGCTTTCTCAATGTCACATTCCTCTTGTATATAAACCTTTCCCTTATATCCACATGTGTGTCTATGGATTTGTTCATCTAGTCTTCATGGACTGACACAGCCATCAAGTCTATTCTGACTCATAGCAATCATATCGGGTGTCCGAGTCTTTAAATCTTTTGGTGGAAAAATTTTCCACCCACAGAATTGCTGGTGTGGTTAAATTACTGACCTTGCAGTTAGCAGCTCAATCCACAACAACACCAAGCTTCTCTAGGTGCTAAAGCTATCACAAATTAAAAGTGGTTATCTTTTCTTCACTAGTCAGCTAATCAGCTAGCCTTAGACATTAGTTTGATAAACATTATATTGAATACATACTCTAAAAAGTACTTACAAAAAAACAGAGGTTGCAGAGACCATATCAATGATGTTCATCATCAGACCCATTAATTTGTTTTTGTTTTTTTTTCCTGCTTAGAATACTCTTGCTTTATTTACATTACTTTTCAAATGTCATCTTCACAAACTGCCTGTGTCTGACCTCTATATATGGAGTCAGCTGAAATATTTACCTTTTGTCTTTTAACTTTGGATTTCTAAGCTATTTTCATGTCATCAATGTTACAGTATATGTTTACTTGGCAATATTATTGAAATTAATGACCTCTATTACACACAAGAAGCCTTGGTGGTATGGTGGGTTCTATATTGGGCTGCTAATGGCGAGTTTAGAAGCTGGAAATCATCAGGTGTTCCATGGAAGAAAGGTGAGACTTTCTACTCCCATAAAGAATTACCATCTCAAAGAACCAGGGGACATTTCTACCCTGGTTTACACATTACTTTGAATCAGACTGTAGTCCATGACATTTTTATTTATTTTTTAAAGAATTATAACCTTGGAAACTCAAAAGGGCAATTCTATCTTGCCTTGTCGAATTGATAGGAGACAGAATTGACTTGATGGAAATGAGTTTGAATCATGTGTGCAATAGAATGTCCTCTTTAAGGACAAAGACATTGTCTGGTATGTTCATTGCTGTATTCCATTCCTTAGAAATGTGCCACGTTTGGAAAACTAACTCAATAAATATAGATTGAGAAAATAGGTGAATTTCAGATCTGACATTTACTGAAAACTTTAGCAAGTTATGCAAACTCTCTTGCCCAGTTTCTTTGTTTCTTAAAAAAATTGTGCAGCCAGCGGAAATAAAATTTAACTTGTGGAGTTGATTTAAGGTTGCTGGCATGAAACAATTTCAATTTCAACTCCCAACAATTATAAACAACAGCATAGACTTATCCCTTAAGGGTTTTCTAAATTGCAATAATTGGGACAACAGATTGCTTTTTCCATTTGAGCCACCAACTTCAGGGTTAGCAAGAGAGCATTTAAAAAGGGTGAACTTGGAGCTCCTTGATTTGAGGTTAAATTTCTTTTGGATACTTTAAGTATAGTAAGCCTTAATAAATGATTTATATTACTGTGACCCACCACTTGTCTACCAGTTTGTCTTACTATAGTGAAATGTGTTTTGCTTTGGGGTTGGGCCATCCAAGGTGAATAGGTTTCAGCAGAACTTTCATTCAAAGAAAATATGACATAAAAGGAATAAGCTAACCACTTCTGAAGACTTAGCTACTGAATACCAATGAATGGCAGCACAAGGCTGGCAGAATTAGTTAATAATATATGGTCTAAAATCAGGAAAATTTGCATCAGTGATATATTATTTTACTATAGTTCCTCAGGCTTTCTCTTGAGAAAATAATATAAGACACAGGTTGTGTTAGTTCAGGTAGAGTAGAGAAACAAATCCAGAGACACTTGTGTGTATAAGATTGAGGTTTATATACAAGAGGAATTGGACATTGTGAAAACATTCCAGCCCAGATCAGTCCAAAGTCATAAGTCTGATATTAGCCAATCCACGAGTCCACTTCAGACTCACAAAGCACTTGCCAGGAAAATGAGGACAATCACAGGTCAATCACAGGACAATCACAGGACAATCACAGGACAATCACATGTGTATCCAATGGTGGTAGAAGCATCTTGGAACTAGCAGGGATCTTTCTGTGGCTCCTCCAGTTTCTAGGGCTCAGGGTCTAAGCATGCGTCCATGTATCTTGTCAGCTGAAATGTCTCTGAGGGAGTGAGCCAAGCGATAGCGTCTCCTGCCTCTAAGAAGGAAGTATCACATTTCCCAGAATTTTCAGAGGAGAAAGCCATGTCCACACAGAGGCCCCATTGGATATCTTCATATGGATAGTCTAAACTCCACCCCTATTCTTAATCCTCAAACTGACACCAGATTAACTGACAGCTACACTGGGCTATAGCATCAGGATTGGTGGAAGATGCCCAGCAGATGACCATCATTTAACTTCTGAAAATAAAGACAACTTACAGCACTTGCTGGTTAAAGCTAAAGTATGGATTACAACTCAATGTAAAGAAACTAAAAGTCTTTACAACTGGACTAATAGAAAACATAATGATAAATGGAGAAAAGATTGATATCATCAATTTTATCTCACTAGAATCCACAATCAATGCTCAAGGAAGCAGCTGTTAAGAAATAAAATTAGAAGATGCTATCCAGGTAGAAACACCTGCCTGATACTCCGGTTATTAGACCAGAAAACTAACAGGTAAGAAGACCAATACTGGGAGACTATGTGCTAAAAATAAATTCAGTGTATTACGGTCTGGTCCAGACCACCCCTGTGATTTTTACTTACAAAGAGAGTTGAGAACTCACTGAAATGTTCTAAGTTCATTGCATCTGTCCAGGCTTCACTAACCCTGTACAGGTCCAGCAGGATAGAGCCCGGCACCCCCACCCTCACCCAATAATTGAGTCCCTCAGTGAGCAGTAGTTTCCACAGGCTGTTTTCTAAAAGTAGTCATAATCCCAGGCTCTTGGGAAACATCCAAGAACTAGCCTCAATAGTTCACACCAGATTTCCCCTCTCAGCAATCCACCCTGTTCCTGAAGTCTAGGGCTTGAAACTCCTCTGCCAAGCCAGGAAGCATCCACCAAGTGTAAATGAGAGACCATCATCTAGTGCAATTTCATCTAGAAGTCAGTGCTCCAAAAACAGCTATCAAGAAAACATTGACTTAGAGAGAAAAGAGGGCAAGAATGAAGCCCTCCCCACACATGAACACAGCTCATTGATATGAAGGGAGATAGGAAAACACTCATGAGAAGAGGTACCCAAGGACACCAATAAATGCACAGATGGTGGTAATAACTGAATGAAAGTGACCCAAACTCACCCATTAAAAGGCAAAGGTGAACAGACTGGCTCAGAAAACATAACCAAGCAATTTGTTGTCTGCATGAGATACATCTTAAGCTTACATATAAAAATAGTCTAAGAATAAAAGTCTGCCAGAAAATATACCAGGTAAATGACAACTGATGCGAAGCAGGGGTTGCAGTCCTAGTCTCTGACAAAATTATCTCAAAGTCAGCATCATAATATGAAACAAGAATGGGTGCTATGCAATGCTCAAAAGATCAGTTGACCTATAACCTATAACCATAATATATATATATGATGCTTAATCAGAGTCTTGCAATTTCATCAAAAGGAGTATTCAAAAGATGAAAAAAAGAAATGACAGACACAAAAATCATAGTTAGTGACTTCAATACACTGCTATCAGAGAAAGCTATATCACTGGGAAAGAAGTTCAGCAAAGGGGCTACAGAGATATATACTACATTTAGGTGACTGGACCTGATAGACATTTATAGAGCACTCCATCAAATGCAAAACAAACAAAAAATCATAATATTTTCAAGTGTAAATGGCTCATTTTTGAAAATAGACCACATACTGGAGCACAAGTTGAGTCTGAGAAAATTCAAACACATATAGATCTCTCAGATGTCCCTCTAAGACCACCATGCCATAAATCTGGAGATCAACAAAAGGGCAACCTGGAAAACAAGGACAAACAACTGGAGAATGAAAAACAATCTTCTGGGACCCTAATGGGAATTTAGAAATTTCTAGAAACTAATGTGAATGAGAATACTACATACCAAAACCTATAGGATACAGCAAAAGCAACTATCAAAGGAAATTTGATAGTGATTAATGCAATATGAAAAAGGAGAGTCTTATGATTGATATTCTATCACAAAACCTTCAACAACTAGAACAGATTCAACAGCACAACCCATGCAATAGCAAAATAAAAGATATAATAAAAATCTGGGCAAGGTTAAATAAGTGGGGAGAGAAGAGAAAGTTAATGCAGCAAAAAGCTGGCCCTTTGAAAGTATCAACAGACTGTTGGCAAACCTAACCAAGGACTGGAAAGGGCGAACATCAATAAACAGTATGAGGGATGAAAGCAGGGAAATCACAATGGACTCCAATGAGGTTAAAAGGTTAATCACGAAGAACTATGAAAGTCTGTATTTGAATGTAGAGTATCTAATGTATTCTAATTTCAAGAAAACGGAAGACATGGACAATTACTTGGGAAAAAATTCACCCATAGATTATCCCAGATAGATGTCAAGAACCTCAACAGAAACATAACAAAGAAATAAATATGATTATCAAGAAGAAGCTACCAATAAATAACTATCAGACCTGACAGCTTCACAGAGGAATTCTACCAAGCATTCAGGAAAGAGCTGACTCAAATATTCCACAAATTATTCCACAGCATTAGAAAAAGGTGGCAAACTCCAAAACGTATTCTTCTAAGTCACTATAGCTATTTTTTAAAGCCAGTATAACTTTGACACCCGAACCGGACATGGATTCCACAACAATAGAGAACTTTAGACCAATCTCTCTAATGAATAGTGAATAATGAATAAGGCAAAAATACTTAACAAAGCATTGGCCAATAGAATACAAAAGTATATAAAACATACCATCCACCAAGATCAGGCAGGATTCACCTCAGAGATTTGGGGATGATTTCACAATCAATAGTTCATCAATATTATTTACCACATTGATAGGAAGCATGGTAAGAATCATATGATAATATTGTTAGATGAAGAAAAAGCATTTGACAACATTCAACAGCCATTTCTAATTGACACTCAGGAAAATAGGAATGGAAGGGGAATTCCTCAAGTCACATAAGCTATTTATGGAAAGCCAATAATACATAAACATAATCAAAAACACCATAATCAATGTTGAAAAGATGAAACAACCCCACAGAAGATGGGGATTCAGACAAGGATATTAAGTAATATCATACCACTTATTTTTAATATCATACTAGAGGTCCCAGTTAACTACATAAGGGAGTAGAAGGACTTTAAAATGATCTGTCTTGGAGAGGATGAGACAAAACCATTTCTATTTGCAGACAACATGATTCTGTACATTGAAAAGCCCAGAAGCTCCACAGAAAGAACACTGGCAGTGATAGAAGCATATGGAAGAGGGGCAAGATACAAGAATAGCAAACAGAAATCTGTTGCTTTGCTGTAAGCATCAGACAAGACCCCAGGCGAAGAGATCAAGAAGATTGTACCCTTCACAACAGTTAAGAACAAACTGAGATATCTAAGATCTAAATATCTTGAAAAACACAAAGGACTTATAGAAGGAAAAATACAGAACTCTCTTACAGGAAACCACACACAGCCTTCACAAATGGAAGACTATCCCATGTTCATGAATCAGCAAACTCAATAGAATAGAGATTTAATGGCCTCCCCGCATGTAATGGCCTCCCAGCACAAATACAAGTAACCTTCTTTAAAGAATTGGACAACCTGACCACACATTTCAAGGGCACGCCTCCAGAAGAAGGACAAAGTCAGAGGGCTCACCTTACAGGACTTTAACATCTACTCTAGAGCTGCAGTGGACAAGACAGGGTGGCTCTGGATTAATGACAGGTCCTGAGACCACTGGAAAAGAACATAAAATGCAGGAATAAAACCATAAGCTTATGGAAAATTGAGTCTTGACAAAGATCCCAAAAGCATCACATTGAAGATGCATGCCCTCTCTAACAAGTGGTGCTGGAAACAATGGGTATCCACCTCTAGAAAAATTAAACAAGAGCCCTTTCTCATCCCTTGCATAAGAACAAACTAAAGGTGGTGGATCACAGACCTAGAAGTAAAACTCCACAGAATTGGGACAAAGCTAAGAACCTTGGAACAGTGGATGCTTAGAGAGGATTTTTAGCAATGACAAAACAGGCAAAGGACTTATGACTAAAATCTATAATGCTCTCCTAGCCTGCAAAAGAAGAAAATAGTTAACCGCCTGAGGATAGGGACAAAATCTCACTAAGGAGGAGACCAAATGGCCAATAGACATACGAAAAAATTCTCTAGATCACTAGCCATCAGAGAAATGCAAATTAAAGCAACTATGAGATACCACCCACCAACCTTGAGGATAACCCAAATCAGAGAGCAACAAATATTAGAGATGATGTGGCAAGATAGGAATATTCCTCCACTCTTGATCATCTTGTAGATTTACAGCCACGGTGGAAAATCATCTGGATATATCTAAAGAAAATGAAAATTGAGTCATCTAATGACCAAACAATCCCTCAATTGGAAGAGGTAAGAAAAAGACCATGAGCAATGTTTATTTTGGTAGAATTCACAATCACAAATAATGGGAAACAATCTAAATTTCCATTGGTACAGAAGTAGATTAGAAAACTCTGGTTAATACACACAATGGAGTGTAACACATCACTATGAAAGCACTGATGATCACATGAAGCACATCAATTCACATGAAGAATTGAATGAAACTATGCTAAGCGAAGTTAGCCAGTCAGAAAAGGACACGTATAAGATGAGTTCACTGAGGAATGTAAGTATAATCAGAACAGTAGGTATAAAAGAAAAACAACTTATCTATCTCACGCTGTACAGGTTGGAGTACAGGCAGTTAGGCAGGGGCAGGTCAAACCTAAGAAAGTCATTCCAACTCAAAGAAAGGGAAGGGGGAGAGGGAGGAAAAAAAGGTCAGGGAAAGAGGGAGAAAACAGCACTGAGGTAACAGGGAACTATCCCATGGGGGGAAAGGTATTGTTTACATCGCCACAGAAATGAGAGTGTGCATGTAGACTGCACACTGCACTCTACACCTTGAGGGCAGTGTAATCACATGGAGCAAATCATGAACAGAGTAGGCCGCAGGGCTAGCCCCAATCAGAATCAAGCTCTTCTCCTCCCTAGATGTATATGACATAGAGGACAACACTAAATCTATAGGTTGGGGAGAAGGGCCAGCCTGCCACACCCACATGGAAGCCACCGAGAATGAAAAAGAGAGTGTGTGAGTCTAGACCCCATTTCAGCACACCAAACCCTGAGAATAACTAACCTGCACAGAGCTACTGAGGCACAGAGAAGAATGTAGGGCTGGCAACAGCTTGAGCAATAATGTCCCCTTGCTGGAGCATATTGTGACAGAAGACAATACTGGGGGCACATAACAGCAAATGAGTCTGGTCTGATACCCCCCGCCCCCCCTCCCCCACACACACACAAAAAGGGGCAACTAAGAAGGGAACATAACAGATCAGAAACAGAAGCAAAGTAAATCCACAAAGTTCCTGAGGAGCTTCAAAAACAGATCAGGCTAGGAGGGCAGTTCCAGAACCCCCAAGGACCAGAGGAGAGACAGTCATAAAAATCAGCAGAAGTCCTGGAACTATGCATGCTTTCTTTCTGGTTTTTGTTTGTTGCTAGTTTTTAAATTTTTATTTCCCCCCTTTTATTCTATTTTTTTAATTTATTTCTGCGATGTCTCTTTTATTGTTAGTTTGCTTACCTATATAAGAAAGTCATGGGGGTGCTGAGCCCCAGTGGAGTAGTGGTTGTGCGCGGGACTGTGGCCCACTGGGTTGGAGGTTCAAATCCAGCAGCAAGACTGGGCCTCCTACTCCCACCACCAGAAGACAGTGATGTCCCCCCCAAAAAACAAACAAAAAAACAAAGTCATGGGAAACAAGCCCAAGGTGGAACCAGCAGAACCTATGATTCTGGAGGGTCTTGAAAAGAGGAGGTGGTGGGGTAGGAAGCAGAATGGTGGGCAAAAAATGCCTTAGAAAGGACAACAAACTGGGAATTGAAACAACGGAGGCCATGGAGATCCTGGGGGTGTTGCAGCAACTGCAATCTAGCTGAGAATAATTACTAAGAGGAGAAGAAAGGTGAGTGTGATGGTGGAATAGGAGATATAAATATAGGTTTGTACATATGTAAGCTTTTAAATTCATAAAAATAGCAGTATTGGCCTATTTACGTATTTTTATGTCGCAATACATGTAGTACATGGACTTCGGGCCTCTACTTAAACCCTCCCTCAATGCAAGAACATTTTTTTCTGGCAACATGGCATCTTGTGGTGCTCACCCTCAATATGCAATTGCTGAAGACAAAATGGATGCATAAGCAAATGTGGGAAGAAATCTGATAGTTTCCAGCTATCAAAAGGAATAGCATCTGGGATCTTAAGGACTTGAAGGTAAAGATGCGGTCTTCTAGCAGAGAAGCAATAAGTCCATATGGAAGAAGCACACCAACCTGTACAATCTTGAGATAACAACAGAAGCAAATAACAGATATCAGAGCCTCAAATCAAACAAACAACCCTACAGAACATATCCTTGAGAAGGGGTGGCAGAGAAGAGGCTCCCAAACCCATCTGTAAGCAATGGGATAGCCCCACGCAGAGGGGTCACAAGGAAAGAATGAGTCACCAGGTTGCAGTATAGCTCTGAAGAAATGCACAATATTCCTCTGGTTCCTTGAAATTTACACACACACACACACACACACACACTCCAGTATCATGTCCCCCGTCCTGCCTTTCATTGTGGGCTAGACTGGAGCATGTACACAAGTACAGATAAGAACTAAGCTACAACATATGGAATCCAGATCAAATAAACCCTTCAGGAGCAGAAGTGAGAGTAGTGATAGCAAGAGGGTAGGGGAAAGTGGGGAAAGGAGGGAAAGTAAAGGGAACTGATCACAATGATTGACACATGACCATCACAAAAACCACCTTCTAGGGGGTGGAACAGCAAAAGCCATGGGGGAAGAGAGACAGTTGTTAGTGTAAGATATGAAAATAATAATTTATCAACGGGTTACTGCGGAGGGGGAGGTGGGGAGCTGATACCAAGGGTACAAATAGAAAGTAAATGTTTAGAAAATAATGATGGAAACATATGTATAAATATGCTT
Organism: Nesogale talazaci; assembly: GCA_004026705.1. NCBI lineage: Eukaryota > Metazoa > Chordata > Mammalia > Afrosoricida > Tenrecidae > Nesogale > Nesogale talazaci. Next base: position 36,736 of record PVJH01016003.1, on the reverse strand, counting down.
GTTACAATTGATATATGGATTGTACATAAGTCTAAAAGCTGTAAGCGCTCCAGAAAAGATCTTAAAAGAATTTATTTTTATTTTTTTTAAAAAGAAAAATCATTACATTGAGTAAACCTGCTGCCTCTGATCTTTTAGAACTTAGGTGTACTTGGCTCTAACTGTGGTATTTTTGGTCATCTCATATACATGCGAAAGTTGGACATTGAATAATTAAGACCAAAGAAGAATCAATGCATTTGAATTATGGTGTTGTACCAGAGACTGCCAAAGTCCCCAACTGCCAAAAGAACTAACTGGATTTTCTTGGAAGAAATACAGCCAGAATGCTCCTTAGAAGTCAAAGCTTAGTCTCACGTACTTTGGACATGATACCAGAAGAGAGAAGTCCTTTGAAAAGGGCATCCTGACTAGGTAAAGCAGAAGAATTTCAAAAGAGAAGACTAGATGGATTGACATTATTGCAACAGCAAACATAGCCACTGTGACTGTGGCACAAGACTGGGTAGTATTTTGCTCTGTTGTGCATGAGGTCATCAAGTGGACAAGCTAAGATCAAGTGGACAGGAACTCACAACCTATGGCCAGCTAAATAGAAACTCTTTGAATTAACAATGTCTATAAACCTTAATCTTTCTATAAGAATTTGCTTATGAGTCAATTCCCTGATAAAATTCAGTAACATCTATGAAATATACACATTTTGAAATATAAGTGGAAAGAATCAGTAATGAATTTGTGAATTGATAACTTGCACTTAAGCTTCTTTATTAATGTAATAGATATCAAAGGAAAACAAAGGTATTATATTAATCTATTTCCTAAAAAACGAATACTATTTTGCATGAAGCATACTAGTCTCCTTTTTTCCATTCTCATTATTCTAGGGGGTATGTAGCTTACACCTTATAATAAACGAATGAGCATGATTTAATGAATCATTCATGATTAGTTCGAACTATTCATCTAAATGATCCGACATTGGCAGGGGCTACTTCCCCTAAGGACAGGATCTACTGTGTGTAAGTGTCTTGGAATTCTGAAAAAACTCAGCTTCTTTTTACTCCCAATACTTAGTCATTTTTTTGTAGCCATTTATCTTGAAAAAGCCAAAGGAAGGAAAGGTCAACCAGAGTCAAAACTTCAAAGGTGTCATTTCTTTAGCAAACATGCTCTAAGTCTTGATAGATGTTGAAATATTTTGCATGTACAAAGGTTTCCTTTGGAATTGTAAATTACAAACTCTTCTGATTTTTAAAATAAGAGCATATTTTAAATGAGTCAGCAAAATCATTTCAATTCAGCTTTCTTCTTGCCAAATAGTTGGGAAAAAATGTTTGACTGAATAATTTTATGGCGGTAAGAGTTTTCCACTTTTCTATTATCAGACAAAAGCATATTTTAAATTAATAGATATAGGCTGGCCCCACTGCTTTCTAAAATTAAAATATGTATGTAATAAAGATCTCCAATTGATTTTAAGACTTTACAGATTCTGCCAGAGCATCCCCAAACAAGCCCATTGATGATATAGATTTGATTGGAAGTCGTAGTGACCTTATATTGCAGTGCAGAATGCTCCCCCCCAAAGTTTCAAAGACTATAATCTTCTTTTTTTGGATCACTGCCCTCTGGTGGGAGTGGGAGACCCAGACGTGCTCCTGGAGAGCTGCTGCTGGATTTGAACCGCCAAGCCCTTGAGCTGCAGTCCCTCATTCAACCACTACGCCACCGGGACTCCGTCTAAAGACTATAATCATTATAGAAGATGGCCTCCCCTTTCTCCAATGAAGTAGCTGGCTTGTTCAGTTGTGGTGCAAACATGCTGGTCTGCTAACTGAAAGGTGGTGCAGACTCTTGTCCAGGCAAGGGAAGCTCAGAAAAAAAAGGTATGTCAAACTGCTTCCAAAAATTCAGTGATTGAGAACACTACAGAACACAATTTTACCCTGACACACATAGAATCACCAATAATGCAGTAAACTGATCTTAAAATTGTTTAAACTTGCTTTGCTATTTAAGAACAAAATGAACCGATATGCCTAGGAAAGACTTCCATGACTTTCAAAACTCAGCTTGAAATAGTGTCTCTGAATAAGAACAGGTTGGCATGATTATTTCCTCCTTTCTTTATTGGGATGCTTTGTTTACACTCTAGTTTTCATTGGCCAAACATTTAAATCTCTGTTTTTTTAAGTTCATATCAATTTTCAGTGACCCTGCAGGACAGCGTAGAACTGATGCACAGGGTGTCTAAGGTGTACATTTTAAAGTGGATTTTTCAGTAGAGTTGATCTTTAAAGAAGGAACTTTGGTGTCACAGTTGGTTGCGTGCTTGGCTGTTACTGAAAGCCTGGCAGTGGAAACTCAGCAGTCATTCTACTGACTGCTAATTCACAGGATTAGTTTGGGGGTTGAATTTATTTACTTTATGGGAGGTTCATATCACTCTTATCACAATCCATATATACATACATCGTGTCAACACATTTGTACATCTGTTGACACCTTATTCCAAAACATTTTCTTTGATAAATTATTTTCTCATATCTTACATTGTCCAATGTCTCCAGCACCCACTTTTCTGTTGACCACCTCCCAGGGAGGAGGTTATATGTAGATTCTTGCAATCTGGTCCCCTTTTTTATCCCACCTTCCCTCCACCCTCCCGGTATTGCCAGTCTCACCACAGGTTCTGAATGGTTCATCTGGCCTGGACTCCCTGTGTTTCCAGTTCCTATCTGTACCAGTGTGCATCCTCTGGTGTCACCGGAATTGTAAGGTAGAATTGGGATCATGGTGGGGGAAAAGAAGGACTTAAGAACTAGAGGAAAGTTGTGTGTTTCATGGTTGCTACACTGCACCCTAGCTGACTCCTCTCCCCGCAAGCCTTCTTCCAATTTTAGTACATGTGCTGCTGCAGCGAGCACCCCAGCAATCCTTCTTCAAGGGGATGTCCAGTTGTATACTGATAGGCGTTGGGTTGGGGTTTGAATTTCTAAGGATGCCGATTGTCACCTTTTTCTCCCACAAAGCTGTTGGTGGGACCAAATCATTTAGCTTTCAGTTAGCAAGGAACTCTTAACTAATAAACTGCTGGGGATCTCAACGAGTTCACTAATTTCAAAAATACCCAAACAAATAGATAAATAAATAAGCAAACTGCCTTAGAGTCAATTCAGACTGAGGATAATTCTAAAGAACTCTAAAATAGACGTGCTCCTATGAGTTTCGTAAACTGTAACTCTTCATAGAAGTCGACAGCTTCACCTTTTCACTTATGCAGTGGTTGGCAGTTTTGAAATGCTGAACATCATGGAGGGCCCCAAGACTAGTGCAGAGCATCCTTAAATTCTTTTATAATTTATGCTTTAATTACCTACTGAAAACAGGCTGAATAAAATGCCAATAATTTGTTTTAAAACAGCACCTTCGTTTTTGTGAGTAGATATTAGATATTGTTCCGGACATGCAGTGTCTCTTGATCATCAGCGACAACCAAAGTGCAGAATGATTGTGGAGCTACATAGCCACTCAAGACAAAGTCTTTCTGCTCCACAGACTTCCATTGTGCAAAAAAGTAACTAAAATACCTTTATAAAATCATTCGGTACTAAATGAGAGGATCTATTCCTTTAGGAGTTAGTATACATCGTATCTTTCATCCATCCCTTCATGCCATTTGATGTTAGGATCTTTGGGCTGCTTGTCACAAGATCTCCCAGGTTATTTTTAGGAAAAAATGCACAGCTGAACCTGACATGGGCTCGGAGGCACACGGAAGACAGCCTTCAGAGCCCCTTTCATGGTCTGGTCCTACATGCTGTCCAGTTTAATAGATAGGAGTCAACTGTGGTTACTGAATACTTGAAACACACTTACTTGAAACTGAAATGTGCTTTAAATAGAAAATGCACACTGATTTCAAAGACAGCATTTTTAAAAGAACAGAAATTTTCTTTTTAAAAAAGTAATTGCATGTTGAACTGCTGTCACAGCTTTTTAGTGTAGCGGCTAGAAAATAAATTGCATTAAAAGTGCATTTTTATTATATTATGATCCATTATATTGTGGGTCACATTATATAGTGCTATCAAACAGTACTGTTCTAAAGCAGCAGTTGGCAATCTAAAGCTTTTGAACTCAATTAAGCCCACACCCTATCTTTGCGAGTAAAGTTTAATTGGAACACCTAACATGCTCTTATTTTTACATTGGGTTCATGCTTGCTGTCTTGTTATATGTGGCGGTTATATGCTTATGCTAATTTTATGATTGAGATGTAAGGGTGGAGTCTAGTCTGTTAATCTGGAGATAGCTATTGAGTAACCAATGAGGCCTCCATGTGGGCATGGCTTTGTCCTGAGACTTCTGGGAAATCTCGCAATATTTCCCTTGTGAAGACGAGAAGCTATCTTCTGGTTGTTGGGAGTTAGTCTCAGAGACAATTAATCACGGACAAGACAAGATGGCAGCCTCTGAGGAGCCAGAGAAGCCACATGGCTTTGCCCTGATGGAGCCAGACCTCTGAAGCTGGAGAGGCCACGTAGAGACCCTTGCCAGTGCTGAGTTGCTTCTGCTACCACTGGATGCTGTTGATAAACCCTGAGCCCTGGAAGCAAGGAGACCCCTGCCAGCACCGGGATACTGCACCCACTGACCTGTGACTTCATGAGTTGGAAGAAGACATTATATACTGGTATTGGACATATGGGCTAATATCAGACTTATGACTTTGAACTTGTGACTTTGGAATGAGTTGGGATGCTTTCTCAGCATTCCATTCCTTTTGTATATAAGCCCTTTCCTTATATCCATATGTATGTCTATGAAATTTGTTCCTCTAGTCTATCCGGACTAACACATTGTAATAACAAAGTTGAGAAGTTAAGACAAAGAGCACGTAGCCTGCTACATCTGCCCCTTTACAGAAAAAGAAGCTTCTAGCTCTCTGCTCTAAACAGCTGTTCTTTTGTGAACAAGTTTTTCCCCAAGAGTTTCTTCTGTTTCTTCAGGCTACAGAATTAACCCAATACCTCTCTACTCTCTAATCTAAGTTCCTGAAGAAGCCAGGTAATTGGTTTACCCAATTAACATTGATCCCATTTGATCAAAGCATTTTTGGCTAGAGCATTCCATTCCAATTTAGAGATCAGATATTCAATTTTGTTCAAAAGTGACTGACTACATGAAAAAAAAGGTAGGAAGTCAGGACTTAAGAGAGGGAAACTTTAAAAAAAGACAAAATTTTCCAGATGTGTAGGTCCTTTGTAATTCTCAATAAATCAGTAAATAAGAAAGAGTCAAGAAGGCATTGAAGTCCATAAGTCCAACACATTTAGCCTCATTTTTATCCCTGAAAGATCAGTCAGAGTCATGAATATAGCACACAGCAACTCATGTAGATGCTGGTTTGGAGAAAAGCATCTCTAGAGAAGGCTTTGTAGACACAGGAAGGCTGCTCTTGACAGTAACAAGGAAGGAGAAATTATTCAGCTTCCTGACTTCTTAATACTTAGAACTTCATGAACTATGTGTTATATCAAATGAGGTTTCCTCCTAGAATATATATACACATCCAAATACAAGTATCCAAATGTATATTTGAATATAAACTAAAAATGATGATCTGTTTATTCCTGTAAAATAATTTTAATAATGCTTAAGTAAGTTGCTTATATGATATGTCTGTGAATTTGCTGCATTGTGGTGGTTTGCATGTTGCTATGATACTGGACTATATGCCAGTGGTATTTTAAATACCAACAGGATTACCGTGAACTGGATTCATCAGAGTTTCCAAGCTAAGAATAGTCCAATCCCTTTTGAGGGATTAGCCACTGAAAAATTTGGGACCAGCAGTACAACATTGTTTCAATCCTGAGTCAAGAGTCAGCAAAACACAGGAAGGCTCTGCCCAAATTGAACTAACCCAAAGGCTATAACATAACAACAAATTGTAAGGTGGTTCTGGACCCGGCAATGTGGTGTTCTACGATACACAGGGTATCTGTGAATCACCTACTCAAGGACACCCAACAACAACAAAAACCAACAATCTACTGAACTGTAGTGATAATAATAATAATAATAATAATAATAATAATGATAAGAGACAACTGCCATTTCTATGTGATGTTATGAAATTAAATCTGTCAGTTTTCACGGTAGGAAATTTTACTTCAAATTTACATGTCAGAATGGGTCATTTCTTCTACTTATAGTTGTTTTTTCAAAACTGTATTAGTAAATGTAAATGAAATCATAAAAAGTTTTGTGTTTTCCTTTTTCTTTTTTTTTTAGGGGATAAGCTTGCATTGAGTCTTGTAGTTCACAACACAATGGTAAAAGGGAAATCAATTCTCTTTAAGCGCTATTTTAGAGAATTGGAGTAAGATACTTTAGATCTTAGACTTGAAGTTCTATCAATAGACTTGAAGTTCTATCACTTCAATCAATATCCACTAATTCTGCTTCAAAAATAAGTTTTGCATTTGGTGGAATTTTGGCATCAGGCTGTCCTTTCTTTCCGTAAGCCCATTCTGGTTCAATCTCTAGTCAATCCTTTTCTCCCTTACTCATAGTCAAGAGTGCTTCATCCCACCCTCTGATAACTTTACCAACCCCAACCTTAAAACTTAAAACTTGATTTCAAAGAATATCAAGCAATACTCTACGTAGTGAACTGCCTGAGTTAATGCTCAGTGACACTGAACTTCATAATATAATTGAGGACCAGCAAATGGTCTTTTATGGGAGGAATATTATTCTATGAATGATGTTTCTGAACATCTCTGAGTACGTGGAAGAGGAATCCTTGAGACCAATGCTCGATTCTTTTTTAAATAAGCTTCATTTTTTAATCCAATGACTTTCATCATAAAAAATTTGATTGATAAATCACTAGTCAATTATGTATAACCAAGTTCTTTTTCATGCCTGTGCTTTTGTTTTGTAATTATTTGGTGGTTTTAGGCAGTCTGGTTGCTTCCAATGCAAAATGTCTGCATGGTTGTTTGGGTTGCTTGTTTTGTGCATACTTTCAAATAAATACCCTATACTCCAGATAATCTAGAAGATATTGGTGTGCATTCAAATTGTGTTTCTAAAATTAACTACTGCGTGATAAGAACAAGTGATATCATAGCTCCCGTGTGAAACTTAGAAACTACCTCTGAGCAATTTAACTACTTCTGCAACTAAGAAGTTATTGTTAGAACTACATTTAGTAAGTGCTGGTTAAAACCCCCAGATGTTCTGAGGGAAAAGTTGGGGCTTTCTACTCCTGTCTCTGGAACTCATAAAGAAAGTTCTACCCTGTTCTGTAGGGTCAACTGTGAGTCGGTTTGGACTTGATGGCAGTTTGTATGAGTTTGGAGTGTAAGGTCAGTGTTTCAAACTCACCAGCCATGCCTCAGGAGAAAAAGTGAGTCTGGCTGTTCCTGAAAAGATTTTATATAAAGGATAAGTGTACATTAAGAAAACATCCCAACCCAGTCTAGTGCAAGGCTATAAGTCTGACATTAGCCCTTATGTTCAATACCGATCTACAAAGTCCTCCTCAAACTTGCAAGACACACACAATGACACCGAATGCAGGAGGAAAGCCGAATCAGTGAGCATGTCAGCATCTCCACATGGCAAGTCCAGCATCCAGGGCTGCATCAGGGTAGATCCACCTGGCTTCTCCTCAAGAATGTCTCACAGAAAGTGAGTCTGGCCAGCTGAGGAAAGAACTAGTTAAGGCAGCTTCTCCCTAGTCCGACCATCAGAGAACCAGAAAGGTGAGGCTATCCAGCTGTTTATCTCTCCGCCCTGCAATTAATCCTACCTGAGTTTATCAGCCAGGTTGGCACAATAAACTTTAACTCTCCCATATGGCAAGGGCAATACTTAGAGGCAAGGATGGCAAGAATCCAGCCTGTGTTCTCTGGAGATATTGTCAGGAGAGAACAGTTCCTGGAGAAATCCATTTTCAGTAGAGTGGGGAGCAGCGGAGGAGAGGAAAGCCATTAAAGAGATGGATTAACACCATGGTGACAACTATGGACTCCAGCGCAGAGAAGATGTGAGGGTGGGGCAGGGTTTCCCTCTGCTGTGCACACAGTTACTGTGATTCAGCATGGCCTGGATGACACCTGACAACAGTTTCTCCATCCTGGTTTAATTTTTTTAGTTCCCAAAATTTTACACATATTTCAAGGTTTTATTCTTCTGTAAACATATACTTTTATGTACATGTCAGTCTTCCTAATGCTGCAGCCATTAATACAGTTCCTCATGGTGTGATGAGCACGACCTCCCATCACAAAATTATTTTCATTGCTATTTCATCACTGTCATTTTGCTACTGTTACAAATTGGGCAAACCGAGTGGAAAGGGTCACTGGACCTCCAAAAGGGTCGTGACCCACAGGTTGAGAAGCGCTGAATCAAACCATGTTTTAGTGAATGACAATAGAATTTAAGCAATTTTTGCTACTTAAGTAGCATCTCTTTCCTCTTCATTCTTTAAGAGTATATGAAAATATAAACACTACATATTATATAAATGAGTTCTCCTTGGGAAGATATTTTATAAACATAAAGGTAAAGGATAATTCTGCAGGTTTTTAAGTGGTTAGAGATGGTTACAATTCAAAAATCACCGGTTACAGGAATTATGCAACGAGGAATGCTAAGGAAGTGAGATTGGATAGCAGAGAAACTTTAGCTGATTCATTCTTCCTAAATGGGCTTAATTTAGGAAATGTATCGGGCGGTAGAGAGACTGGAAACATAAAGCTTGCATCTAACTGGAAACCAGAACAAAGTGAAAACACAAGGCTGAAAGGGAGACAGCAACATGGGATTGAATAACGACTTCCTTGGCTAACTAGATGAAGATTGGAGGGAGAGGCAGGCAGCATTAGTGAGAGAGTAACTGAGATGACACACTCTAAATTCCTGTGGCTGCAATAACCCCCGGTTTCCTTGAGAAATTAAAACATATGGTAGAAGAAAGACAGTGATATGCATTATTGAATATAGATAGTCGAGGGCCTATCCCCTCTTTCCATGGCTTTCCCCTCCAACTTGATATTGAATATAAATGTAAACACTGTAATTTTGGAATTAATGTAAATTCCACCACTTATGTTAGCCATGGTGATGTGCTAGTTTATCACTTGATTCATTTCAATGGGTATATATTTTTTAAATGCTGTGAAGCATACCAATGACAGATGTTACTTATCTCATTTAGTTTAGTACAGAGTCAGAGAAGTTAAATGCTTTTCCCAATCTACACAGCTTGTACAGGTTAAAGAAAAGATTATTCTATGAATTCGGCGCCCTCCTACTGCTTAGAATTGGGATAAAACAGAGTATAAAGATTAGATGCATTGTAAGGTATTTGTTTTGTTGGTTTCCCTTTTTTCCCTTTCAGAACACATGAATTTATTATCACTGTAATTCTAGAATGTGGTTGTGTCTATCGTTTCCAAGTAGACAATGAAGATGCTATTTGTAAAAGACATAGAAAAAATGTCCTAACTAAAAATTAACAGCACAGGTATGGATTCTTGAGCAGAAAAAAAAGTGAGGGTTATTCCCCCAGCATAGATCATGCATTGTATTTTAATTAAGTTGAGAAAATGATTTTGGATAAACTAATTTAGGCTTATGAAATAGTCATAGTTGAAGTATGTTGACACTATATAGAATCATTTTATATGTATCATCATTGTAGAATATTAGGCATAAAGAGATTGTCCAATTTATCAAGTTGGAATTTGAATCAGGCTGTGTGCATATTTCATAAAAGAGAGTAGATGTTTAAAACACTTGCAGATGGAAAAGTGCATCAATCTTGGTTGAAGCTAATTAGTTGCTGATTCAAGATCTCACAAGGTGATATCAATCTCTTATTTTCTTTTAAAAATTCAGACTGTTGTCTTTTATCTTGTAAACTTACAAACCCAGTCAATGTTATGATGAAAATTGCTGATATGTGCTAATCGACCCACAAGAGATTGGTATATATAATTAGACATGTATATATAGAATTTTCTCATTTGAAAGATGGCAAATGAATTCGACATTTCTATTGGACTGGCCAGTAATTATCAAAAGTTGTTTGAGTAAATGAAATCAAAGTCTTAAGATTAGTCACACAATTCAAATGGTCTGAATGTCAGAAACCCCTAAGTTTCCCATCAGATTATGACAAGAACAGGACTCCTACTACAACACAATGCTACATTCTTGAAAATCCTGTATACTTCAAAATATTATACTGAAAACAATAGAATTTATAAAGATAATTTTGGGGACAAATCATCCCAATCCAACAAAGTTGCACACCCATCAAAATAACAAAACAATAGTTTGTACCTTGAATGATTTCTTGAACAATTCAGGAAGGTAGTTCCATATAGATGGATATTGTACTATGAGATATTGTAAGTACCCCAAACTGAGAAAAAGCTGATGCAAGAGCCTGGGATAATGCATGTGTATGCTGGTATCAGCTCCATTGGGATTGCTTTTTAGACAGACAGAGCAGTAACTACAAGCTGCCATGAACCCAGAGCAAGATTAGAGTAGTTCTTATTGGAGAGGGTCATGTGGGTACAACACCACTCAGTACACTTAATCAATTATAATTTATATTGAGTCTACAGAGCAGAGATTAATTGTTTGTTATTATTTCCAAGACCAAGAATCTTTGAGTTGCTGGTAGTTTTGAACTGCAAACCTTGTGGTTACCAGCCCAATCTTATCCTACTGTGACATCATGGTAAAAGTGCTCATTATAATTTTTTACTGTCATGCTTCTGAGTCACTTTTCAGAAATGTTCACCTATAGATATCAATTCTAGAATATTAATCTTATTTAGTCCTATATTTACTAGATGTGTATACTGGGACCGTCAAGTATGTTAGAGGGGTTCAACTAATCAGACACAAGGTCCAAAATCAGTAGCAGAAGTGAACTAACTTCCACAAACTTTAAATGGATACAAAGTATAGGCCACATTGCAAATCCACTAGCTACCCATTATTTAGTCTTACTGTGGTGGCTTGTGTGGTGCTAGAAGCTACGTGACCAGTCTTTCAAATTTAGGGTTATCCAAAGTGTACAGGTTTCAGCAGAGTTTTAATACTAAGAACAGGCTACACAAATGGACTTGTCTGTCACTTAAGAAAAAGTAACCACTGAAAAGCGTGAAACATTGTCAATTACTGAAACCTTAGTGAATGGGGGCTGAACATTGTCAGAGATAATACTAGGGAGCAGGCCTCTCATGCACTGGAAATGTCCCTGTGCAGAAGTGACCTTCTCAGAGTAGAGTTGACCATGCTGAAATGAGTTGAGCAAAGTCTAAAGAAGAAAGCCTGTGAGAACTTCTTTTCCTGAATGATCGTGACTAAAATGAGGGAAAAATTCATTAAAAATATCTGCTAATAATTAGAAAGAATATTTTGGGTATGAATCTCTACTTTAGCTGAAAATTAATCAAGCATCCTATGAAGATGCACTGATAATTATTGGCATTTGGAATGCAAAATTTGAAAACAAAGAGGAAGAACTAGTACCTGGAAAACAAGGACTTGGTGATCAAGAAAAAGCTGGAGAACACACGATCAAATTTGGTAAAACTACTTGTTCTTATAAAAAACCTTTTTATCAACAACACTCAGCATATCCTGTATGGAAAGAACTCAAGAAGACACAAGACTAGGTTTGACTTCTAACATTGAAAGATAATTTTGGAAAAATATGGAATGATGTAGAATGGAAAGAAAATAGAAATAATTCAGTCCCTGTACCCAAACAAAGAAACAAACAAACCTTGTCATCATTATACTATTTCAAGAGGTAGTATTAGAGCAATAATTAGTAGTAGAGAAAATAGAAATTCAAGCTGCATCAAAACATTACCTCAATGCAAGATTCCAGTCATTGATAAAATAGCAATTAAAATGATTCATCGATGTGGTGAAGTGCCAGAAGCAATCATCTATGTCAGGAATTTTGCAAGACAGACCCATATCTGTATCTGTTCTAAAGAAAAGTGAGTCAACAGAATGACAAAATTCTAAAACAATATCATTAATATTACATGTAAGTATAGTTTTTCTGAAGATTACCCAACAATGGTTGCAACAGTACATTGACAGAGAGCTCCAAGGTGTTCAGGCATGAAACAAAAGGATATCATTGCTGATGTCTGACAGATGTTGGCTGAAAGCAAAGAATACCAAAAAATGTTTACTTATGCTTTATTCATTATGTCAAGGTAGCTGACCATGTTGATTGCAACTAATTATAGATAGCTTTGACAAAAATAGGAATTCCATAATACCAAATAACTTTCTCATGGATCAAGAGGCAATTGGACAAATAGAACAAAGATATACTGAATGGTTTAAAATTAGAAAGGTGTTCATCAGGATTATATTCTATCATCATACCTATTTAGTTTGTATTCTGAGAAAACGACCAAAGAAACTGTCTTATATGAAGAAGAATGTAGCATCAGGACTGAAGCGAGTCTGTGGCAGTCATGTGCTTATGTTAATTTTATGATTGAAATGTAGGGGTGGATTCTAGCTTGTTAATCTGAAGATAGCCATTGAGCAGCTAATGAGGCCTCTATGTGGGCATGGCTTTCTCCTGAAACTTCTGGGAAATCTCATGATATTTCCCTCGTGAAGATGAGAATGTATCTTATCCAGTTGTTGGGAGTGAGTCTCAGAGACGATTAATCACAGACAAGACAAGCTGGCAGCGTTCGAGATGCTGGAGGAGCCAGCGGAGAGACCACACAGCTTTGCCATGATGGAGCCAGACCTCTGAAGCTGGGGCAGCCAGATGGAGACCTCTGCCAATGATGAGTTGCTTCTGCTGTTGATGGACCCTGAGCCCTGAAGGCAAAGTGCCCTGCCAGCACCGGGATTCTACACTCACTTACCTGTGACTTCATGAGTCAGAAGGAGACTTTATAGACTGATTTCGGGCATATGGGTTAATATCAGACTTATGACTTTGAACTGGACTGGGCTGGGATGCTTTCTCCATGTCCCATTGCTTTTGTATATAAACCCTTTCCTTATATCAATATGTGTGTCCCTGAATTTGTTCCTCTAGTCTACCCCTCTAGTCTGTTCCTCTAGTCTTATTAATGACCTTCAATATGCAGAAGACACAGCCTTGATTGTTGCAAGTAAGGAGAATTTGAAGCATTTACTTTGAAGATCAGGGATTTCAGCCTTCAGTATGGATTACAACACAACATAAAGAACACCAAAATCCTCATAAATGGATTAATAGCATAAAGATGGATGGAGAAAATATAGTTGTCAAGGATTTTCCCTAGCTTATATACAAAATCAATACTCATGGAAGTTACAGTCAAGAAAGCATAGTTCCAAGAGGGTGTTTTATTTGGTCCATCTGCGGCACAAGACCGATTTAGAGTGTTGAAAAACAGAGAGGTCACTTTGATGAGCAAGGGGAATCTGGACAATGCCATGGAATTTTCAATTACATCATACGCACATGAAAGATGGACAATGGCGAAGAAGCACCAAAGAATTGATGCTTCCGAATTGTGCTGGAAAGAACATTGAAAGTACCATATGTTGCCAATAGCTAAAAAACCTCTCTTGGAAGAGACATGGCTAGAGTGCTAGTTAGAGGCAAGGATTTTTGAGGTTTTATCTTACATACTTTGGACATGTTGTCAGTAGAGATTAAACCCTTGAAAAGCACATTATGCTTAGTAAAGTAGAAGGGCCATAAAAAAGAGGAAGGCCCTCAAGGAGATGCTTGATACTTGATCCTTTGGACCTCTTGATAACACAGACTGGAGTGTTTCTTCTATGTGGGCTTTGTTGCTTCTCAGCTAGAATGCTGTTTGTTTACCTTCAAGCCTTTAAGAATACTCCGTAGTTGGGTTCATGATCCTTTTGGTGATACATTGTAAAACCCAACAATATACTCCTTGAGCCTTTGAAAATGGATTGACACATAGCTTTAGCAATAGGCTCAAGCATAGAAATTATTTTGAAGACCCTACAGGGCAGTCCTTCTTTTGTGCATAGGGTTGCTCTGGATCAGAACCGACCTAAGGACACCTAACAACAGCAGCATCAAAACCACACTGAAAGGAACTTTCCTCAATCACATCAGGGTATGCACAGATAAAGAGAGTATACTCTTTTCACAACTCCTTAGTGGTTTCACAGAAAATCCCATCATGGAGTTGACCACACTAGGTTAAATTGTATCATGGGAACAACCGAAATGACATAAAACCCGTCAAAGTTGTAAATTATTGGAACCAACAAGCACACTAGAGCCCTGCTGGCATACCTGAGGATATTCTACCATACAGTAATGGCCATTATGAATCAGTCTTTGAACTCTATGCTTATCTACTTATTTATATGCATAACTTCATGATAATTTTAGCATGTTGATTGGAAAAGGCATTCTAGGTTCAAAGTGTTTCAAATTTAAGAATAAATTGAACAGGGAAGAAAATTTGATTCTTCTTATTAAAATATTTAGGGCAATATTTATTTATACAATAGTTATAGAATTTCCAAAATTCAAGCAGCATATTGTTGGGTTTTACAATGTACTACAAAAAGGATCATCAGCCCAGCTATCAAAAGGTATAGAGTCTGGGGCTTTAATAATTTTAAGATAAGCAAGCAGCGATCTAGCTGAGAAGCAATAAAACCCAAATGGAAGAAGCACACCAGCCCGTGTTATCGTGAGATGTCAAAGGGATCAGGTATCAGGTATCAAAGACCTCAAATTAAAAAAAAAAAAACTCATGTCAATAGGATTCAGGGGGAGGGTGGAGTGGAGACCCAATGCCCATCTCTGGACAATTGGACATCCACTTACAAAAGGACCATAAGGAAACGATGAGTCAGTCAGTGTACAGTATAGCTCCAAGGAAACTCACAACTTTCCTCCAGTTCTTTAATACCCTCCCTCCACTGTCATGACCCCAATTCTACCTTACAGATTTGTCTAGATCAGACCATCTCTACTAGAAAAGAGCTCCACACACAAGAAATCCAGGACAAGTAAACACCTCAGGACCAATAATAAGAGCAGTGATACCAGGAGGATAAGGGAGAGGCGGGGGTAGAAAGGGGGAGCCAATCACAAAGATTTACAGGGGGACAGACAACAGAAAAGTGAGTGAAGAGAGACAGTGGTCGCTGTGAGACATGAATAAAAGAATAGTCAATAAATTACCAATGTATCATGAAAGGAGATGCAAAATTAGTTAACAAAGGCACAGGTTGAAAGAAAATATTTTGAAAATGATAATGGCAACATATGTACAAATGTGCTTGACACAATGGATGGATGGATTATTATGAGTCTCCAATAAAATGTTTAAAAATAAAGAATGTACCAAATTTAATGGGATAAAGGGTACAAAAAGGATCATTAGTGGAGCTGTAAATAAGGGTTATGGGAAGAATGCAATTTCTCTGAAGTATACTTCTACACAACTAATAATTTTTGCAAATGTCTCTCAAGTGGTCATAATGCCTCTCGCACAGAAACTAAAAGAGGAAGAACTTCATTAAAAGATATCATTTTACATGCAATTTGTAAATGGAGGAGTTTACCTTCAGTAACCAAATAATCTAAATAGTTTTCAAAGTTACAGTAACAAAGACAAATCCTTTATTTAATAATCTATTAAGTTCTACATTTTATACTTGATTCTGAGAATCTATTATGAATGGTGTAAAATCTCCTTTGCTACTCAAAGGAAAAGAGCTGTAAGAAAATATTGTTCATAATATTAAGCAACATTTTTACTAAAAGTTACATCATTTAAAAATAATTCAGTTTACTTAATAAAATGTGTTAAAGATAGTAGAAAAAACATCTACCAGCTTTTTTTCATTATGACACTAGCCCCTGACAGACTACTAAAGTACAATGTAATAAAAAGTAAATACTTTTCTTATGATTTTTAATCTTGCAATACTTTAAAATAGAGGCTATAAAGGTTTACTGCAGATGGTAGGTAAGACCATACCTTAGTAAAAAGCAAATTCCCATAGTAGATTACAAGGTAAGGTATCTGACATATTTTCATTATTGAAAGCTATGTTTTCAACAAGTATATTTAAGTATTTGTTGAAGCTAAATAAAACATTTTATATTGAAATATAGCTTTCCCTATTTTATTGGAGAATGGAAATAGTCAGTGTTGATGTGGAAATGAGGCATTGGAATTTATAAAGAATGAAAAGTCTGTTAAAATCCATACTTACAAAATTCAAATTTAATGTTTGTATGGAATTGTAGCTAGCTATTACATTTCTTTTGAGTGTGATAATTGTGGCTTTGTGGAGTGTGGGTTAGGTATAGTCTGCTATGCTAACTACAAGGTCCATGGTTCAAACCTACTTGCCAATTACCAGGAGAAACATGAAACTGTCTGCTATGGTAAATATTTGTAGTCAAGGAAGTCCTAAGTTATTCTGAGTCAAAACAGGCTAGTTAACAGTGGATTTCTGGTTTTAAATGGAATAATCATTTGGCCTTCTGGTCACAAAATTGGCATTTCAAATCTGCCTGCTCCTGTAAACATTCAGTCTTAGGAACCCTAAGGATACATTTTATCTGTCCTACATGAATTCTAGAAGTAAGAATTGATTAAATGGCAGTGCAATAGAGTGTTCTGACCAGCATGTAAGGTCAAGAGAGCAGCACATGACCAGGTATAGGTATTTAAGACAGAGTCTTTTGGGGAATCTCAAGTATTGGTGTGTATGGTAAAATGAAAAATATGAGACATGAAAGTAAACAATACCATAGGTTTTCTTCATGCTACATTGAAATTTTTCCATTTCTTTTCCAAGATAAAATTAGCCTTTGAAGAATTTTAAGTAGAAAGTCTTACATTACTTGGGAGTGTTATATGGTTTCTGAAATTAAAAATAAAAAATTTAAAGTAGAACATTAATTAATGGAAAATTCCTTCTGTTTTGCCACAGTTATAAATGATGTCACCTGTTTCTTTTGGTTAGCTATGTAAAACTCTAAGTGAAGCTTCACTATTATCAACTCACCTTCTGACCCTCAATAAGAAAACTACTGAAATACTTGCTTAATAGGTGAAGGTGATTGCTGTTTTCCCTTCATAATAATGAAAACTGCTGCCATTGTGTTGTCCAACAATGGTCCTATCAGACAAAGGAGAACTGCTCTCCGGGGAAGCAGACAGCCACGTCTTGTCCTAGCGGAGTCGATGGTGGGTTCTAATTGCCAAAGGAAGGTCTGTCCCTGGAATTCCTTACCATAAAAAGGAAGGACCTAGAAATGTTTCCCCCACTCTTTGAAATTTAATCTTTTCCACAGCAGTAATGCAATATGTATGAAATAAAATAGAATCCAACACTGGAACATCAACAAGCCAAAATACAGGAGAAATGAAATTTTACTTTAAACAAGTTTATGGAAGTCAGTAAAGGAGAATAGAAACTGGTTGCTATGACAGGCAAAACCAAAGGGGAAACGCATATTTTACGTTTTTTCCCCATGCCTTCCAAAGGGAAGAGTGGCATTTATATGCCTGGTGAGGGTGCAAGGGGTGGGGGTGGGGGGAGTCAGAAGGAGGGTCCTGCCATGTGGGATACAGTATAAAGAAGCCTTTCAGGAACTGCAAATTTGTCAGTGCAAAAGACTCAACTCTATATTTTGGCCCAAGTAGTAAGATTATTCAAATCCTGTTTAAATTGTAATGATGCTTAAAAGCTGAGAAAACTGCAAAGAACGCAACCCTTTTAGGGGGAGAGCAACAGTTGTCTAAAGGCCATTAAAAGACTTCAGGAAAATACAGGAGTAATGGGAGGAATTTCCTCAGAGCTCAGGGAAACTGCTCTTGTGATTTTTGTGCAAAAAAAAAAGTGTCTTAAAATTTCTTCATTGAATTCACAATAGTGCATATGCTTGTACATGTACATGACAAGGTTAATAGGAACTATACCTTAGGGGCTGAAAAAGATCAAAAGGAGAGAAAGCTTGTAGAATTTAAATGTGGGCAGCTGAGCAGGGTAAATATTTTGAAGGAAGGCAAGAAAAAAAAACGTGGTATTTCTGGAGAATTAGCTATTAAATCAGACACATTTATTACCAGTGCTGGTAAAAGCATGTCAGAGGTTTCAATATAAAACTCCTATTAGAAATCGTTGTTGTGTAGAATTAGCTATCCAGATCCGTGAGCACCCCACACCATCTGGCAGACACATACAAGCCCAGATGTCCTATGTCTATATGCAAAGGATAGAGTCACAGGGTATCAAATCAAGAACATAAATATCTCATTCGGAGGAAAAACTGAGCCATTATATAGGTCTTCAATTTACTCTAGGGGCCCTGGTGACAGAGCCGTTCACAAAATGGGCTGCTAACCACAAAGCCAGCCATTTGAACCAACCAACAGCTCAGAGGAAGAGAAATAAGACTTTCTGTTCTCATAATAAGTTACAGCCTGGGAAATCCACAAGGGTAAATCTCATCTTCTCCACAACATGGCTGCGAGTTGAAATTTCTTTAAAAACAGTGAAATTTTCAATCAATTTATTATTATTTTTAACATAACATTGTCATTTATAGTACTCATTTCACTATAGTACTAATGTGTTCATATAATTTTATCTTTAGACCACTCATTTTCAATTGTCCCTTCTATCCCTCCCTCAAAACTCACTGTCAACACATGACAACTCTCCAGGTCAGGCTAGACTTTCCTTCTAGGAGTCCAAGTTATGGGAATAGAAAGGCCATCCTCTCTCTGAGCGCGGCTGGTGGTTTGGAACTGCTGGCATAGCAGACTGCAGCATAAAGCTAAGCCCCGCCACTCTAGCTTCACTGTTTTCTGTTTGCAATGTGTTGAAGAGCTTGAAAGGAAAGGGGGTGAGTTTTGGCTTTTGTTTGAGATTTTCCAATGTTAGGACATCAGAAGACAGAAAGAAGTGAAGCCAATATATTTGCTACCTAGAATGTCTGTTTTCATCAATTCAGGTAGTGGACTAACCATTTCAATTGTTTCCTGTACTTTGTCCTTTAGTATTGGGATAGTATTCGCTCTTTTCTGCTAGTCTCAAGTTACTCCTTCTCCCCTATGTATTTCCTTTAACCTGCTCATATTTTGTCAATTTCTAGACTAAAATATTCTGATTTGGATTTACAATTCTCCTTTAGCAAAAGTGATTCAATGATAGGGAGTTTGGTTTGGTTTCCTCTCTGTTCCTTCTCTCTGTCTCTGTTTCTCTCGTTCTCTTTCTCCTCTTTTCCCTGTATTAGATACATAGTGTTCCTCTACTTAAAAAAATTCATAGCTCCACCATTTACATTATGCATAGGACACCCATCTAAATGAGCTTATGGTAACTTTTCTTACTTTGTTCATATATTTTAATATATTTATAGAGATTTCTGAGTCAGTTGTTCAGAACTCAGAGAATATAGTTCCTATGGAAACAATGTACCAACATTTCTTCCTATTAATCTACAGAATCATATTTGAATTGCCACATAACATATAGAATTAACCTCAATTTTTCAATGAGAGATATATGACTAAGACACATTTACTCAAAGTAAAGAGAATATCTTCTCCTGTGTAGAGAAAGAAACAACTAACTTTGAAACTCCTTTAAAAAGCTCTTTTAAAACTCCTGTCTCTACATATGTACCACAAATATTCCATATATTTCTGCGCCATTAGGACCACTTTGGTGGAAAAGATTAAGGTAAAGCTAAGTCCTATCTTACTATTGAGTTATACTACCACACATTTTATATTCTGCCTTCCTCATCAAAGTGGCCCAATTTCTCAATGACGTTAATCTGATGGTAACAATGCTACAATCGCGAGGTCAAATAAAATCCTCTATTGTGTACTGTCCTGTACTTCTATAGAGTTTCCGCATTGGAAACTCACAGGGACAGTTCTAATTTACCCTACAGAGTCACTACATGTCAGCATCAACTCAGGACAGGGAGTGAGTTCTTTGGGTATATGCAGCAAGAAGTAAGAGCTCTAAACATTTCTCAGAGATGCTTGCAACTTTTGAAGTTTATTAAAAATCTGTTGAGTGTTTGAATTTTAGGTAGGCTATCAGGGAAGAAAAGAGCCCTGATGATGAAGTGGCTACATATCAGCCTGCAATCCAAGAGGTCAACAGTTCAAAACCTTGAGGCCCACCATGGGAGAATGATGGGGCTTTCTTCTCCCTTAAACAGTTAGTACGTCTCCGCTTCTGCTCAATAGCAGTGATCTTGAGAGTGGAAGCAGGGAAGGAAATCAAATCAGGAAGCACAGACCCAAAATCTGAAAACTGAAATATCGGTAGGAATTTTCAAGGCAGAACAGTATGGGAGGGTGATATTCCTCTTACAAGGCTCAGGTGAGAAAGGGTGAGGGCCTGATTTGTTTGTGGCAAGAGCATCCATTGAAAGGACTGATTTAAGTCATGTGAATGATACAGAGAAGATCGATATAGGTAGATGTTTGAATGTGGAGTTGCAGAGTGGAAGGTATTTTAGATTAGAATTTAGGAAGATCTTAAATATGGCTTTTTACCTCTTTTCTGCAAAATGTAAAATAACTATGCATAAAAAAGGTTGTAGAGAGTTCTCAATGCTAGAGATGATTTTAAAGTGATTTGTTTTTCCCCATTGATAAAAATAACTCCTTTCTTGCAAACGAGAAAGCAAACTAGAAAGCAGCCCCACCTCTTAAGAGATCATTGTCACCAGCGTAAATTCTTAATGATTTTCAAAGATGCACAAATGCCAAAATGAAGTTCGTAAAAATTCTTGGCTGACTTGAAACAAAACTTCTTTAGCATTCAGTGTGTTTACTCCAATGAAATGAATAAGTGATGTAATTGGAGTTCTAGTTTGCTTTCATGAGACCCAATGTTTGTGTGATCAGAATATATACATGATGACACTACACTTTAGGAACAAGAACTGACGATCAATATCAATTTGGCTAGATAATTTTTATTTACATATTTTCAGACAAATTATTTGGAGTATGAGTAATCATTTAAAAGACAAGCAAACCAATATTATTCTTTGTAGGCATTTGTGTACTAATAAGCGGGTAAAATAGTTTTGTTTTGATTTGATAATTTTATAAAATATTTGAAAATATTTTTCAAATTTGTTTTTATATTTCAAAAGTGGACTTACTTATTTACAGTTGAATATATTATTTTAATTCATTTTTCACTTCCTGTAGATCAAGATAATGTGATGTAGCTTGCTATTTATTTCCTGCAGTTTATTACTCATTTTCCCCTAAGTACCTGACATTTAATTTTACTGATTTCAGCTTTCTTTTAAAAAGCAATGATGATGTCACATTCACTGGTTGTTGGGCAGGTCAAGTGTTTCTCTCCAGTTTGAGGTCAACCCTGTTATAGTTCCAGACCATTATTATAAGACTGAGGTTTTTGTTGGAAATCATGCCTTTATGTGATCTTACTATCGTCATGATAAGGCAGTAGGTTCAGCTATGCTTTATGCAATTCAAAGTAAATTAGTCAATTGATCATGACATGAAAAACACTGGTATTTGGCTACTTGGTCAATAGTATTTTCCAGCTAATTATGTTGTTCACCTAAAATATTTGTAATCTTTTATTGACTAATTTTTGAGATTACATCTTCAGATTCTTGTGTAAAACATATTTTTAGAAGTGATTTTAAAAAAAGAAATGATTTGAGCTCAACCCCTTCAGTTTTCAGAAGAGCACATAGAGGTACAGAAAGCTCAGCAAGGGTAACTGGCTTAGTTTAGGCTGTCGACCCAGAGGTAGATCTCCAATGCTCAAATCCCTGCTCTCTCTTTTATCATAAAGACAACCCAATAAGATTGATACTATATTTACTCTTGGAAAGTGTGCAATTGGTTCATAAACCAATTCTCTTCTTAAATCATCTCAATGCTAGGAAACTTAAATTCCTGTCTCAGAGAGCAAGCTACTTGGTTTATTGAACTTACACCTCATGTAGCACACAAAATAGGTTTTACTAATCTATTAGTCTTAATTCCGTTAGCCAGTATTTATTGAGTGGTCCTGTATGCCTCTCTGGGGAAGTTGCATCAATAAAGACTGAATTTCTGGTCTTGAGTTCACGAGGGACTCTAAGAAGTATACAAATTTGCTCTGAATGACTAAGATGCTCATACACTATAAGAGAAATAAAAATAAAGTTTTAGGAGAGCATTAAGGAAAAAGTTACTTCTGTGAGGGGATTGTGGTAGAAGGTAAATTACTGAGTGACACCATGAAGAGTCTGAAGGGTTTGGAAATTGAAGAGTAGAATGAAAGGTTTTCTAGAAGAAACTTAAATAGCAGAACACTAATGTGTTAGTCCAGATAGACTAGAGGAACAAATTTCAGAGACACACATATAGGTATAAGGAATGAGTTTATATTCAAAAGAAATGTGACCCTAAGAAGGCATCCCAATCCAGTCCAGTGCAAAGGCATAAGTCCAATAATAACCCGTATGCCCGAAATCAGTCTATAAAGTCTGCTTCCAACTCAGGAAGTCACAGGTCAGTGGGTGCAGAATTCTGGCACTGGCAGGGGTCTCCCCATGGCTCCTCGCTTCCAGGGCTCAGATCCATCAACAGCATGCCACTCCAGCTTCAGAGGTCTCTCTTCATCAGGGTTAAGCTGTGTGGTCTCTCCACCAGCTACTCCAGCCTCCCAGCCACCGCCATTCTGTGTTGCCTGTGGTTAATCATCTCTCTAACTCCCAACAACTGGGGAAGATAGCTTCTCATCTTCACAAGGGAAATACCGCGAGATTTCCCAGGAGTCTCAGGTGAAAGCCATGCCCACACAGAGGCCTCATGGGCTACTCAATGGCTATCTCCAGATTAACATGCCAGACTCCACCCCTACATTTCAATTATAAAATTAACATAAACACATGACTGCCACAACAAAGAAAAAGCTCTTTTCAGAAGAGTTGCTCCTTTGCAGGCTATAGTGAAAAAATGCCCACAGAGACTAGATAGTAGATGTGACAGCAGTATGAAGGATTTACTATGTAATGATAAATTTTATTCTGAAGAAAATATGACATCATGAAAAATTTTGGTGTTAGGAAGAGATGGGAAATATAAGTGCTTTGCAGTGGTGTTTCTCCAGGGGTTTTGAGGAGATGGATTTGCACAGTGGTTGCACCGATGGACTCCCACACAGCGGCGAGTGTGTGGTGGATGCAGGATGGGACATTGTTCCCTTCTTTGACACATAGGGTCACGATGAGCGAGAAGCTGCTTGCCAGTTCCTGACAGCAACAGCAGTGATTCTGTTCACCTTTACCAGCCAAGATTGTTGGTTAACTTGCTGAATTCCTTTCTGCTCAGTTTCAAGACACAGATCATGGTGCATCCATATGGTATTTTTCTTTTCTTCACTTCCTTATAGACAACCCTCTTCATTTTCACAGCACAGACAGTGTCAATACCACTAGCAACAGTATTAAGTATAAGAACATGCTAACTGATCACCAAATATTTGCCAAAATAAGAACTCTAGTTCATATACCTTCACCCTCTATTGGGTCAATGGGTTGTACCCTTGTCTGATATTGTAAATTTACTCATAAGCAGCTTGTGGAATAAATGTTATGAAAGTAAATGAGTGTTTGGGTGCAAAATTTAACACATAGGCAAATGTGTCTTCTGGGGACGTGAGTATTTTCACATAAAGAAAACTATTTAAAATCAAGCTACTAACCAAACTGTGTAAATATTGTGGCATTATCTCTTAGTTCTATAATATCTTAGTCATGAAGATCGCAGTGGAAACTGCTAGATTTTCACCTGCTTTAATTTAGGACTTGCAACAGTGGCTTATCCTTGTTCAGAATTTTTTATATATCACTGTAAAGCTGTCACATATATTTTATTCTGGCTATACATACCTATTTGTCCTATAAATTAATTATTTTCTTTGAAAAACTTTAAAATACTAATTAAACTGTAACCTCAACAGTATCAACTTTCAGTTTAAGTAGCATACATGCTTTTATTTAAAGTAATTTTCTGTGTACTGATACTTTTATCTGCTTGAAAACTCAAGCAACATCCAATGGACATTCAAATAAATAGAGTGAAACATTTAAAAAGAGCTTTCTATGTTAAATATATAGATTTTATTTAGAGGAACCCAAAAAGTATTTGAAATGGTTTGTTTTGTTTCCTTAGTGACAGCTTTTCTGGTGACTTTCTGACTGATAATCTTTTCTGCTAAAGTATCAATATTCCTTGAGTATAAAGATAGTCTCATTTTACACAGAGAAATGTCATTTGGCATTGCCACAGCAAATGCAAATCACTTACTATTAGCACTTGTAACATAAGTAATTCAATGGCTTCTTAAGAGACTGCTATTTTCATACAAAAAAGTCATCAAGACATTTGTACTGAGAGTGCTAGCCTCAGAAAAGAATAATCAGTAGATATGGAGAATGGTGAAACATTTATGTAGAGTTGAAAATAAAATGGCAAGACCAATACATAGAAAGCAAGAGCACAGGAAAGCAATGAAAAATAGGGAAGTGAAGTAGGAAAAAGTGAGAACCTTATAAGGATTTATTATGTGAACAGAAAAAGTTTCATTCTTGATCCGTTGTCATTATTTAAGTGCATGGGGCCCCTTTAAGTTCTCTCCAAAAGTATCATAAGAGAATGCAAAACGTTATCATCAGGTTCAACTATAAAGTCCCAAGACAACACTAAGACACAATAAAGGCAATATGCAATCGGGTATTCATGATTGTTTTCGTATGTCTTCTAAATTAAACAAATCTAAGCAGATAAGTTCAAATCACTTTATGCTTTATGTTAAAATCCTACTTGAGGGACCCTAACTTGCTAGTTCTGGCAGGTGAACGGCATGGATCAAGGAGGACTGCAGTGATTATCTCGTTACCAGACAAGTCCCCTGACTTGTTCACACTTCCTCATTTCTATGTGCACCACCAACTCTTCTGCCTTGTAGGAAGCACAAATGGAGAAGAGTTATATAATCATTATGCTTAAGAGAGATAATTATACACTGGCAAAAATATTAATATTAATGGCGTCAGCTATAAGGCTATAATTGGTATCAATGCCCTTAAATTTATTTTTATATATTATACATATTGCCAAAAAGGATGATCTCATATAACTCCAACAGCAACCCTATGAGATAGGTTTCATTTCACTCTGAAATTATATTTAAATTAGGAAGCATGTAAAAATGTACAATTTCTCGAAGTCACACAGCAAATGAGCAGACATAATCTCTTTGTCAAACATGACTCTTTATCACAGGTTTTTCCATTAGATAAACAATCAAAGAAACAAATCAAAATTCATGACTTTCTGGTCAAGTATAATTCATAGTGGCCCTATAGGTCAAAGTAGAATGTCTGTAGGAGTTTCAGAACTCTAGATGTGCATAAAGAAGGAGTTTTAGCTCCTGGCTTTTCAGTTGAGCAAACACTAAAACTGGTCTGCCAGCTCAATGTTTTGGGTTATGTCTAAGAAGCTTCTGTAACTTTGTCCCCTATATGCTCCACCACATTCATGGGTATAGATGCATCCAAAGAAAATATACATATATGAATATCCTCTGTCAAACACACATACATGTGTATATGTACACAAACACTCCCATATATTTACTTTTTTATATCCCTATACACCTCCACTCTTGTAAAATTACCCCCAATTTATTATTATCCATATAATCTGATGCCTTTGCGTAGTCAATGAAACAAAATAAAAAATAATTCTGGTATTCTTTGTTTTCAACCAAGAGTCCTCTGATATCAGTATGATAGTCCTCCTTCCATGTCCACTTCTGAATTTGTTTGAATTTCTGGCAATTTTCTGTTGATGTGTTGCTACAAACATGTTTGAAGTATCTTCAGAACATTTTTACTTGCATATGATAGTAACTGTATTTCCAAAATCTTTTGAGTCAATATATTTCTCTGAATAATGATGTATATGAAAGCTGTTTAGTTTGGTCTGAGCAATATATTTGGGCCAGGAAAGTAATTGAAACATACACCCTTAATTCATGGGAAATTATGGTTTTACACTTTTCAATAAATCACTTGTTTTCAACATCCCTTCAATAATATTTGGTAGAAGTAAACTAGAAATTTTACTCTCAAGAAACTTCACTGGTTTTATTCAAATTATATATTAAAGCTGTAGCATTAGACTTAGCAACCTTTATTAAAATGGAAGAGTTTTAAATAATCTACAATTCAATAATATTTACTTGGAGGTTATAACCAGCCATTTTCTAATTTTCAGTATTTTTACTGTAACAGGTTGGAAAAGTTCTCTGATTATATGTTAACTAATTTTATGCTCCTCTGAGCATCTTTAATTAACCTTTTAAATATTCCACTTCGTTAAAGAACTGAGAGCAAGTCAATTGAAATTTATATGATTTTATTCTCTTCCTTAAACATTTATTGTGATTCGGGAAAAATATGAAATAACGCCTGTGTGTAAAAAGAGCATAGAGAATTGGAATAAATTAAAATCATAGCATCTTGGAGACCTGAGTTGAACAAGTGCTTATTGAAGATTTACTTAATTGAAATACTTATCAGAATTGCAAGGGACCTTAGGAGTTATTCAGGATCAGTTTTACTTTACGTGAAAGTATACTCAGTACCACAAATTGATATTCAAGTGTTCAGAGATAATCTGTAAGTGATTATAAATAAAACTTTTAAAATTGCTTCCTCCCACCAATTATTTGCCAATTGTAATGACAAATCACGTTATCTTTAAAAAAATAATTATAATCTAGGTTTATCCCCAGAGTACAGCTTATCCTGTTTTGAAGGACTTTTATTGATATTTTACTTCTCACACATCCTAACACAAACACTTTAACACCATTGCTTTAAAAGCTAATCTGAAAACAGCATTGTAAAGATATAGCTTGGTTGCTGATGGAACATTTATGGAAAAATAATTTATCTTAATTTTGTTTCCTGAAATATACCGAAAATTTTGCAGAATTGAAAATGATAAACTGAATGGGCAATGCCAAATTAGAGATTTTTCAAAACAGTATATTAGTAAATTCAGGATGCAACATAAGCAATGTTGTTTGGACACAAATTTACTGGACAATAAATTGTCATTACTAAATCCTAAAACATACACTCAATATTCCATACAGTACATAATCTTATAAGGTAGGTGTTTTTTCTTATTACATCGCTGAGAAATATGATTGAACTAAAAAGTAAAACTCTTTAAATAAGAACAAATACTTATCACTAAATTATTATTTTTTGTTTTTTAAGTTAGTGCAAGTATAATTTTCACATGGATTTAAGTCACATTAGGAAATAATTTTAAATTCCATATGGTCATTTAAGTGATAAAGTAATTTAAAACAATGTGTTTGAAAGAATCCTATTAGGTAGCACTTTCAAATATAGCTGAAGAATTAATTTGGTTTATTCTGTGATTTCAAAAGATTGAAGTTGTACATAAACTAAATTGCTTATATTTTAATCTCATACATATCAAACCTAGCTCTGATATTTTCATTGTGTGAAGTACGTATGTAAATACACACATAAAAGGCTCATGTCTTATGTTGCCAGTCTCGTATTCTTAGTTTAGCATCAACATTATATCATGAATGATTTTTACTTTATGTCATACCATAGCCAAAGAAGAAGAACGTCATAAAGATATTTTCTTTTGCTTTTCTTAATCTTTTACTAGCTGCTCCTGATCTTTTTATCACTGAATGTTTGAAGCTCTGCAGGCAGACTTCCATGATACATGCTCTTATGTTAGTGATTCCCTCTAGTTTGATGGGCTTAGATATTTGAACAATTTATAGCTGTCAACACTTCAAATTGTATATGTAGTACAGGCCTTTTCCCTGAATTTCAAATACCTGTCTACTTGACAATTCCATTCAGAAGTCATGCATATTTCAAACTTACCAAAAAACAAAAAAGAAGACTCATTACCATATACCTGGTTCGAATTCATAGTGACCCTACAGGATAGAGTCGAAAGGCCTTTGTGGGTGTCTAAGGCTGTAATTCTTTTTTTTCCCTACCCTTTGATTTTGTTTAATTCCTTTTTGTGTTCATTTATCACAGCCAAAATCAAGTCTCCATGTAGTTAGGTATGCTTTGTGATAACAATTCACTAATTTCTTTTTTTTTCTTCTCCAATAGTTTTATTGACATTTAATCCACATATCTTACAATTCAAGAGTTCATCACCGCCAGACGAGCTGTACAGTCGTGATCACAATCAGTTTTCGTAAGTTCTCTTCATTCTTTCCTCACTGTTACTTGCTCCCAAACTTCCCTCTAACTTCCCCTGCCACATCTCCAAGAACAATTAATTCAATGGCTATCTGAATAGATTTGTCTATATCCTGGATTTCATATACAGAAAAATATTAAAAACAAAAAAAACTAATAAGAATGACAAAGTAAAACATATTAGGGCCTCAGTAGTAAAGGCAGCAGAAATATTAGAAACAAAATTCAAAAGGTTCCTAAGAGAGATCAAGTTACAACCTGCTAAATGGTAACCCACTGCACCTGAAACAATCTGCTTCCCAAGGCCTTCTGCACGGCAAAGCGATTCACCTCCGGGCTCCAGGGACAGATGGGGTGGAGTCACCAGGGCCTTAATCCTTGTGCATTTCCCTTTAAATTTTCTTGAAAACAGAAACAGCTTTAAAGTGGGTCAAAAGGGAGATCAAATGATAAGACACAAAATTTTGACCTAACTATGCCTGCCATAATCAACTTTGCAATGATTTCTGTCTGATAACGGGGCTATTCACATGCCCCTGCTATGATTGGAAGAGAATCACTAGTGGTTTAATCCAAGTGTGGACCCCAAGAAAGGACTTTGAAATTCCATTGTCATTCATTGCCTTCTGCAAACCAAGTTTTCACAATTTATGCTCTGTTGGCATTTTTTAATAACCTTACAAAAATTTTATTGAATACTTTTCTTGGGGCTCTTACATCTCTTATCACAACCTTACAGTCATCCTTTGTGTCAAGCACATGTGCGTGTATGTTGACTTCATCATTTTCCCCCAACGTCCCCCATTTTTCCCTTGTTCGTACCCCCTGGGAGGGATTTATATATTGATCCCTGTGATCCCTTTCTCTTCCCACCTTCCCCTAATCCTCCTGGTACCACTATTCTCATCATTGGCTCTGAAGGGTTTATCTATTCTGAATTCTCTGTGTTGCGGACTCTTACCTGCAGCAGGTGTACATGTTCTGGTCTAACCGGATTTGAAGGTAGAACTGAGATCATGATAGTGGATGAAAGGCAGTACTGAACTCAAGGAAAGCTTTGTTTTCCATCTAGTGGTTTTGAAGTGCTGCCCTTGTGGTTAGTAGCCCAAGGCATAGTCCATTAAGCCACAAGTGCTCCCTTCTCAAACTTGCAATGTTCAATTTTGAACACCTGATTTCCCTCCTCAGTGTCAATTTTAAGTAGTCCGTGGCTCCTCTTCTTCATGCCCAACATCCAATCCATCGGCAAATGTGTTTGTCAGCATGAACACTTGCCTAGTTGTTAATCTCAATGGATTTTTCTAAATTTTTCCTTCCCCCTCCCCCCAAAGTAGATACTTCAGAGCTGTGTTTTGTTACTTATTGTATTATTTTGGAATTATGAAAGCAAAACTCCAGAAATATTTTTAATCTACCACTGTTAAGTCTTATAAACACTGAGTATGTTTTTTTTCTGTTTTATTGCTTGTAGTATATTTCTTTGCTTTCCATCTACATTAACTCGTCAGACATCCCATATAGGAATAAAATAATTAAAATCACATAAATGAATTTTTCAGTGCCTCAAATGCTATTTCGCTTCTATACTGGTCCCTTTTAATAAAATAAATGCCCTTTCACCCTTAATTGCCTAG
This sequence comes from Nesogale talazaci, assembly GCA_004026705.1. Taxonomy (NCBI): domain Eukaryota; kingdom Metazoa; phylum Chordata; class Mammalia; order Afrosoricida; family Tenrecidae; genus Nesogale; species Nesogale talazaci. The sequence goes on along the minus strand of PVJH01016003.1, from coordinate 6,709 downwards.
CTGATCTTCTCCGGGAAATTTTCTCTTATTTCACAGTTTGATACAGATGTCTATCTTTCATTCTATGCTTGATTTCTATTCAAGTTTCTGCCAAAGGACATATTGTACAGTATTACAATTACTAATGTACTTTTGTAGAGCCTAAAGCATAAAATATTAATGGCTTTGTAAGAGGACAGACAATGCATCTATGAAATTATTTTATCAATTTCCCACTCTAAAAGAAACATTCTTTTATTAATATAAGGTTAGGAATAAAAGGAGGATAAAATATTGACTAGAAGAGAAGGAGAGGGAATATATAATTAAAGGACGGTCAGCCAAAAATAATGGTGGCAGGAGCAAACACAAGGGTACAAGTTTAAGGATGCAGAGGGAGATAGAGGCAATGCCCAATTCTGTCACATGACATTCTCTTCTGTTGCGTGTAAGGATTGCTACCAGTCAGAACTGACCTGATAGCCCCAAACAATAAAAGCAAGGTGTAGAAGATGCATAGATGGGCAGATAGATTAAATGGTGTGAGAGAGCTATAGAATACTCATAAATTTATATAGTTTTAGCACCAGACATTGGTAAGTGCTTATTTACCTTGGCTGAAAGTACAACCTTGAATGTGTTGGGGCATACAAGGGACCACATTCTGAAACCTTTCTTACCAGGGACCTTGAGAAAAAGAATCATGTGGACTGTAGGCTCAGAGCCACTGTCTCTGGGGACACCAAAGTTGGCTGATTATTTAATACAGACTACAAAAACAATATTCAACACTTTACTTTGGTGAATAGTTACTAGGGTCTTAAACACTTGTGAATGATCATCTAAGGTGCAACTACTGATCTCTCCTTGCACATAGAAAAGAAGAAGCATACACATTGAAGATACTTGTCCAGATTACATGCTTACAAATCTGGACACTACTTACACAAAAATTGGGAGTTGATGACAGGACAAAACCTCCAATAACACTTATCCACAGAGGTAGAAACATTAATACTTATCATAAGAAAACAAGCATATCCCATTGTCTACAAATAACTTTGAGTCTCTGCTCTGACCCCCTTCATTCTCAACAATGTGCGTTGTGTGTTACGTGTCTTCTGATTCCTGATATCTGGTTCTTATCACACCTTATGTTCACATAGACTGGTGTGATTCTTCCATGTGGGCTTAGGTGACCATTTGTTTGGTTTCTAGCCTTTAAGACCCCAGACACTATATCTTTTGATAGCTAGGCACCATCCAATTTCTTCAGCACATTTGCCTATGCACTCATTTCTCTTCAGCAACTATTTTAAATGGGAGAACATCACAGAATGTCAGTTTTTTTTTTAAGAACAAAATGTTCTTCTACCGAAGAGAGGCATGATCAGAGCCACAAAGTCCATCCACTACCTTAGTGTATTGTCATATAAATAGGCCAATACCTCTATTGTTATGAATTAATGTATTTACATATGCACGTACCTATGCTTATACCTCTATCCATAACTCTTCTACCTAGATAATTCTTGTTTCGTTCTACCTTCCTTTGGTCCCACCATCACAATTGTCCTACTTCCACCTATTACTAATTCCTCTTAACTATATTGCTGTTGCTCCAACACCCCAGGATTTCTATGTACTCCTTGTTGTCAATTTTAGTTTCCTAGTTATTCCCCTCTCTATGGTGTTGTTTGCTCACTGCTCCCTTCCCCCACCTCCTCCCTCCAAGTTCCTCAGGGACTTTTGGTTCTGTTATTTTCTGTTTGAGCTTGGTTCCCCTGCCTATCTCATATAAGTAGGCAAATCAACAATAACTGAGACAAAATATTGAAAAATTAAACAAAGAAAAAGAGAAAAATCACACATAATTACTGACTTATCTGCTTACTTTTCTGACTGTTCCGGGAGGAATTCTGGGAACTGCTCTTCTTAGCCTGAAATCTTTTCAGCGGGCTCTTTAGGACTTTGTGGTGCTGCTTAGCTCCGTTGCTGATATGCTATGCTCCATTCTTGGTTTGCCCAGCTGTAGGAAGTTCAGACCAGACTAACACCCCCCACCCCCATGTGTCCCCAGTATTTTCATGGTCTGCTCCACTAAGGGAACAATATGCCTTGGGTTGTTGTGCACCCTACCACCCTTTCTGTGCCTTAGCACCTCTGTGAAGGGGCATTGTCCACTGGGTTTGGTAAACCAATATGGGGTCTGAATCATCCCTTTCTCTTTCTCCTTCTTGGTTTGCTTCCATGTGAGCATGGCATGCCAGTCCCTCTCCTCAACCTGTAGGTTTAGTGCTGTTCTCTGTAGCACATAGTTCTAGGGAGGAGACCAGTTGGGTCTGACTGGGGCTGGCCCTGTAGCCCAATATTTTCATTCATTTCTTCATGTGACACAGGAAGGGATGTGTCAACCAGGATGCAGTAAAGTAATGATGAACACACAGCATTCCTCTGGTTATTTGAGGCTTCCTCACCCACTACTATAATGATCCCAGTTATTGCTTTTCACTGCAGGCTAAACCAGAATATGTGTACACGTATAGATAAGATATAAGATCCAATGACTCATGGAATCAAGGAACAGGAATGAAAATAGCAATATCAGAAAGGAAGGGGCAAGGTGAGGAGAAGAGGAGAGGAAGGGAAACTGATTCCAATGATCAATTAATATCCACACCACCAGCACTCCCTTCAGGGGATGAACAACAAAAGCTTTAGGGAAAAAGAGACAGTGGTTGGTGTAAGATATGAACAGAATGTTAATTTATAATTTATCGAGGGGGCACAATGGTCAGTGGTGGAAGGAAAAAATGAGCTGGTACCAAGGATTCAATAGAAAGTAAATGCCTAGAAAAGAATGATGGTGACACAATCACAAATGTGTTTGATATAATTGATGTATAAATTGTTTTAAGAGTTGTGAGAACTCCCAATAAAATGATATTTTGGTAAAAAAAAAGAAGACAAAGAAAGAAAATAAAGCAAGGAGAGATTTACAATAGCAAATTTATTATAGTACCAGGACACCATCCATTGGGTGCCCTCAAAGGAAGGGATTCAACCCAAATCCCAATGACGGCCAATCCCACATCCCTGGGATAGACAGTGCCCTCTCACATGAGGCTATGTCAGCCATAAGACTAAGGGAGAGAATAAGTCAGTTCCTGAAATCTGCTTCAGGAGAGTTTGAGTGAAGCTCAGCTCATTTAGTGAGGTTTCTGCATCGACTTATTCTGTTGTCACCTATCAGGGATGATGTGCACCTCCAGAGGATACAGTTTAAAGTCCTCATATTTGATAGCACATCACATAGGTCACCAAGGAATGAGTATTTTGGACTCAGTCACTGGCTTTTATATAAATGCATGGTTTCCTTTTCTCATACTATTTTAAATTCTACACCATTAGCTAAATTAATAGCATTATCAGTAGAATTTCCTTATGCCCCAGCGAGATGATTTATAATGTTCTCTATTATAAAATGATAATGATGTCTCTACACTGACCCAGTAACATATATAAATCATAGATATATGAATGGGTTTTGGTTTCACACTTAATTATAGCCCCAATCTTAGAACAATTAGTTCTTATGACACATCCCTATTTGATACTCACCCTGATGAAGACATCACTGAAGATATGGATACTATAGTAATTTTTGGTGAAGAAATCAGATAGTGCCAGGCCATCAGAAAGAATAGCACTCGAGCATTTCATGGTTTGCTTCAAACAAGCACCGACCTAAGTAAAGTATCAAACAAATCCATATGGAAGAAGCTAAATGGATTATAAATATCAATATCCAGATCTGAAGGAAGGAATAGCAAGGCAGTCTTAATTTGGAACGCCTGGTTTGCCGACAACTATGGATGAGAGTTGAGGGTCAGCATCTCTTTGCAGAGTTCACACATGGATTAATCATCCAGTGAACCCACCACTACCACCACGCAGACCTTAGTGCAGGGATAGCCTTGCTATCAGACAGAGAGCCCTCTAAAGTCAATTATGGCACAAGTAGCTAGAATAAAATGTCACACTTTATCATTCTATCTCCTTTTTAACCTATTTGAAAGTTGTTTCCATTTTTAGTATTTTTATATTCTTTTCAATGGAGCTTTTTCTCTGTAATTTTCTTTGCAGTCTTATTGTGTGTTATTGCGGTGCTTTTCACTTGTTTGCTGTGTGGTATTGTTTTGTGTACTTTTCTCTCTATGAAATCTAGGATGGGTAAGTCTGTAGAGGCAGTAAATCTCTTCATTATCCAGCAGGGTAGGGGAGGTTGAAAGGAAGGGGGTGGGGGCTAAGAACAAGGAGCATGAGAAGAAAATGTTCTGCACAATGCTGCCTCGTGTAATTAGATGATGGAGCTGCAAAGAAAAGCAAAGCTGGTAGAACTCCCCACCATCAGTGCAATGGGCTAATAGCCCATGTGATCCTCAGTCTCCAGCATTTTGAGACAAGGACTCAGTGGTGTCCAGCTGCCACTTCCAACTTCTCTGGAAGGGATCCAAGGAGCACATCCTGTGTAAAGGAGGGGGGCAGAATGTGTCACAGAGCTCACAATTGCAAAAGACACCAGGTTTACAAGTGGGATGGAAGGCAGTGGAAGCACTGAGAGGATGGTCCTTAGTGAGCCACTCTTCAGTTTTTGTCTGACTTATATTTTGTTCCTACACACTTATGACTCTCATGTAGGTAAGGCATGTGTTTCTTATTTCGACTCTAACATATCATCTCAGACTTATTAGTTGAAAGCACAAAGTTATCTTATAATTCTGAAGTGAAGAATTCCAAATTGAGCCTTTCAAGGCTAGGGAAGCATAGATTGCCTTCTTTGGTTTGTGCTCCGTCTTCCAGCTTTAAAGGACATCGCTGTAACCTGTGCTGCTGCCATAGAACCTTTTTCCAGTCAACTCTTGAGTTTATGTTTACCTTTTATTAGTAACCTAGTGATTACATTAGACTCTGAATAATCCTCTATTGGAGGCTCTTATTGTTTTCATACCTTCAAACATCCTTTAACCATGCATGGGAGCATAATCATGAGAAGTGGGATGAGAATGTGAACTTTTCGGGGGGGGCGGTGGTGGTTAGGGGGCAAAGGGAGATAGAAAGGCATTTTTTTATCTGGCCAATACAGTGGTTTTCTTATTTTATGTAACAAATAAATCAGTAAAAATATCATTGGAACTTGTTACTCCATTTATAAAGTACCTTTCTAATAATTATTTCTGATTAAAAGAATTTGACCCCATGATTACACTATCATTCCCCAACACTAGGGACATGAACAGTGGCTAGAAAAGCACAAATCATCTGTTGTCAAGGAGATCTCTGCACTTTTATCCGGACTTAAACTTGATGACCTCTATTCCCCACGAACTTGAAGAATCTCCTCTTTTTCGGTTAATGTAAAATCAATTCAGTAGAGAAACAGTAGTGTCCATTCATTGATAATATTGAAGTAAATTTTCAAAAAGATAATGGATGAGAAGCGTACAAACCAAATGCAAATGTATGCTCATGTTTGGGATGTTAATAGTATCATGTATGTTTACATTTATCTTTGGTTTCATTATCCAAATGCTTCTGGATTGCTTTAGTTTTCTTGGTAACATTTATTCTTTTTTTTAAATAAATCATTGTCTTGGGGGTTCATACAACTCTTATCATGATCAATACATGCATCCATTGTATGCAGAGCACATTACACATTTGTTGCCATGTCACTCCCAAAACATCCTCCTTCTACTTAGGCTGCAGGGTATCAGCTTCCCATATTTCCCCTCCCCCACTTTTTTTTTTTTTTTGGCTTTTGGTTTTGGGGCATCACTGCCTTCTGGTGGTGGAAATATGAGGCCCAGCCTTTGCTCCTGTGGACCTGGAATTGAACCTCCATCCCAATGGGCCACAGTCCCGCGCACAACCACCATGTAACTGTGCCTCAGCCCACTCTCCCGCTTTCTGTGAACTTTATAAAGCATCTCTAGTTCTTTATTTTAGCCATTTACAAAGCTGCAGAAAGAAAAATGTGTAAAAGTCATGCACCTTTGTTAGGAATAGAACATTAGAAAATACAATGGCCCATCAAAGAGGACCTTTAGTTAAATGGCCTCATTTGTATATGAGAAGGGCAAAAAGAGAAGGGTGCTGTGAGCTGCAGAAGGTCATAAAACTAGCTAGCAGGGCAGCTGAAAGCAGGTCTTAGTTTTTTGCTAACTTTGAATTTGGTACTCTATTCAGAAAGCAATTCATTTTCAAATTTCCCAATTAGTATCTAGTTTGCTTCTATTGGTAGGATGTATCTCTTTCCTGATGGTCTTTTTGTATGCTGAAACAATATTCTTCAGTATAGATCTCTTCAAAGAGATAATGGACAAAATACAATCAAATGTCTATTGCCTCACTCTGCAGATTTAAGATGTGATTAAAGAAAGGACAAGATTGGAATATGTTCTTCCTGTTTCATCATCTTCTAAGATATACACACACACACATCCTAGAATATATATATATATATATATGTATATATATTCAATTAAGGAAAGTTTTGGTTTTTTTAGTTTTCTTTTTTAAGAAGCCAAGAGTTAGACATAGGAGAATAATCAGGTCTAAAATAGTGGAAATAATCATTCTGTATATGCTTGCATATGTGTGTGTGGTGTTTGCAGGACAATAAACTCCATCTGAAATGCTTAGAATGTATTGCAAATGTAAAAAAACA
>PVJH01016002.1:0-51566 GCA_004026705.1 Nesogale talazaci | reverse complement strand
AAGTTTTATTGATATGATTCACAAGTCATACACTTCCATAGTTCGGTAATATTAAAAAGAATTGTATAATCATCATTATACTAAGTTTTAAGGCATTTTCTGCCTTCTTGATTCATTACTAACTCCCCATTTTCCTCCAACTTAATCCAGTTACTGGCTCTTAAGATTTACCTATCCTGGATTTCATATACTGAAAAAATACACCAAAAAAAAGGCACAAAAATATCTTAAAGGCCAACAACAACAAAATAAACCAAAAGAAAAAACCTCAATCAAAAAAAGAGGATGAAGGGGCTGAGCCCCGGTGGCGTAGTGGTTGAGTGCGGGACTGTGGCCCATGGGTTGGCGGTTCAAATCTAGCAGCAGCTCTCCAGAAGCAAGGCTGGGCCACCTACTCCCAACAGGGGGTAGTGATGCCCACACACAAAAAAAGGGGATGAAATACTAAGAACTGGAACAAATTTATAATGGGTAAAAGGGGGCTCAAATAATCTGGTATCACATTTTAACCTACTGACAAAACAGTCTTAAGTGTATTAGAAAAATTTTAAAAGACAATTGATTTAAAAGAAAAGACTAGGGCTGAGCCCCGGTGGCGTAGTGGTTGTGCGCGGGACTGTGGCCCACTGGGACAGAGGTTCAATTCCAGCAGTGGGGCTGGGCCTCCTACTCCCACCACTGGAGAGCAGTGATGCCAAAAAAAAAAAAGGAAAATAAAAGACTATTGATAATTCCTATCAGGTTAAGTATATTTTCTAAGACCAAATGAGTTTGCTGCCAAGCTATAAAACATTAAAAATATTTGTGAACCTTCCAGATCTCAGAACCGAAGAGCCTGGGAGTAGAGTAGAAACTGAGATAAGCACGAAAGTGAGGATAACGGGGGCTCCCGGAGTCCTGATGGCCCTGTCAGGTACATACTCGTGTGCGGGCGTCAATGTCGGCAACTGGAACACAGCTGCGCTGAGAGGGAAAGATGCAGCATCTGCTCCCATGAAGATTTTTAGGCACAGAAACCCCATCAAGTGTCCCTCATGAGTCGGAGCCAACGCCATGGCCGTGGGTGTGGGGGAGAAAGAGTTCTGACTGGCAGCCCTGGGGATGGTGCACCAGGCTGCTACTTGCGAGGTCGGGAGTTCAAACCCACCAGCCACTCTAAAGCCGTCTCCTCCTGAAAAGACCCACAGCCTCAGAAACCCTGCCTGTGCTCGAGAGGCGGCAGCATCAACTCTGTGGCAAGAGGTCTGGTCAGTTCTCATCCTAAGAGCACTAAGCTGCTAGTTGGTTCATTTTTCTCCTAGGACTAAGGAGACACTATTGAAGATGCAGTTGTGTTTGCTGTTTTTTTTAATCCTTATGGGACATTTCAAGGCTTTATACAATTCAATAGAATAGAAATAATCACCTTCCACATACTTTCCCTTCAATAGTCCTGGTGGTGAAGTGGCTATGCCGTGGCCTCCGACCCACACGGTCACCGTTCACAACCGCGACCAGCTCTGCTGCCAGCCACGGCCTTGCTCTCAGAAACCCACTGAGGGTCACCGAGGCAGTGCTGACTCCCTCCAGGACAGTGAGGTGGCCTGCCTAGTGGCCAGTTCGCTCGTATCGCGAGTGAAGCACCAAGTGCTCACGGAGACGTAGGAGTCAGCCCCCCTAGTCTCCCTGTGAGAGAGAGATGAGGCAGTCCTTCATAATTTCAGATATCCATTTAATACTCTATAAACTTGAGGCAACACTATCCCACGATGACACCTTCTAGCTAAATGACAGACTGACTTATAAAACAAACACTATCACTCAGGAGCACCATGTTCCTTTAATAAAGCATCTATATGAAACCAAATAGTCAACGCTAACAAAAAAGCAAAAAGACAAGAAGGCAATGGAGCAGAGAAACTGCAAATGGGATTACTGTAAATGGAAAAAGCAGAATGAAAATAATGAGAAACTGGAGAAACTGGGACAACAGTAACAGTGTCACCGAACAAGATGTGCAGAGCTGTTAAACAGGAACCTCATCTGCCTTATGAACTTTCACCAAGACAGTAAGATTTTTATCTCATCAGTTAAGTGTTCAAAATCATTGAGCTTTTAGAGGAGGAGATAGAATTACTTCGAGAATCCAGAAAGCAGAATATCTTTAAGATACTAAGAGCAAAAATTCTCGCCTGGACTTGAAGGACAGTATATGGGAAACTTAAAAAAAAAAAAAAAGACTATCCCGCAGCAGCAAGGTTGGGCCTCCCACTCCTACCAGAGGGCAGTGATGCCTAAAAAAAAAAAAAGACTTAAAGAAAAATTTAACAACTAATAGAGTTAATCACTAATAAGGTCTTGCTAGAGAAAATGATGAAGAGAGGATAAAAGCTAATCCAAATCTGTTAATAATTAGAGTAAATGTAAACATGTGAATAGCCTAATTAAAAAGCACACCAGATTTGGGGGGAAGAAAATCTAGCTTTAGGCTGAATACAAAACAACAGAAAATGTGAAAACACAAGAAACCTTAAAGGAAAAGAAATGAAAAAGTTATGCTGGATAAATACTAATAATAAAAAAAGGAAGAAAGTTAAGAAACTTGTAATATATTGACCTAAGACAGAAGGAAGGAGAAAGACAACATTATGGATAAAAGTCACTATACATAATAAAATAAACCATAATAACAAAATTTCAAAACAGTGAAGTAGTCAAAACAACTCTGAAGAATAAAAAATTGAAGGACATAAACATTTAAGAACTATTGTAAAGACAGGTAAACAGACCATGAAAGAGAACAGAGTGCCTTACATTAGTTAAGTTCTATACAATAGAAACAAATAGTATAGGTCTTGCATCACATGTGTGTTTTTATGAAACAGAAATAATGATTTGAAAACATTTTTCTAATTCTAAAGTCAACAGACTAGAAAACATTTTCCTAAACAAGCAGAAAATTTCACAACAAATTTAGAGATAAGGTAAGCAGTTCAAAGCCACCAGTAGGTCAGTGGGAGAAAGATGAGGCTGTCTACCACGTGTGTAAAAAATGAGTCTTAGAAATCCTATAAAGCAGCTCAACTTTGTCCTACGGGGTTTCTGTGAGCTAAAATTAACTCCATGGCAGTGGGTTTTATATTTGAGCAAAGTTCTAGCACGTGTTCTCAAATATCCATCTAGCAGTTGCCTGGTGATCAGAGAAAAATAAGCCTAACATGTAAATGGTAAAAAAATTTGATTGTTCTGTATTAAAATATTTGTAGCTCCTGGAGAAGAATAAGGAAAGTACCATGAGCTTCCAGAAGAACAAACAGATCTGTCTTAGAATAAGTACAACCAGAGTGCTCCACAGAAGCAAGGCTAATGAGACTTTAATTTCATCCTCTGGCCGTGTGGTCAGGAGAGACTGGTCCCTAAAAAGGGACAAGGTGCTTCAAAAAGTAGAAGGGCAGTGGAAAAGAGGTGGGTGCTATAACAGGTTCCCCAAGACCCACGCTTGTGAGGCTGGTGCAGGATCTAGCAGGGTCTCGCTTCACAGCGCACAGGGCCGCTGAGTTGGGACTGCCTCGGCAGAATCTACAAGAGACAAGCTAACTACGACGGCAGTAGAAATAAAATATAACTCACCTGTACGTGCTTTTTCTCCTGTACACTCACAGTCGAGCAGGTCATGAGTAACACAATGTGAACTTTCATGTAACGTGAACAGATCTTTAAGTTCCTCTACTGAAAATTGAATATGGTCAGATGTCTTGGTCAGGTCCATCACTGTCCCAGAAAGTCCTTGCTTGCTGATTTGTCTCTGGTAAATCTTTTCTTCTATTGTACCTGACGAGAAACATCCATGACTTGCTTTAGATTTTTCTGTCATTCTTACCAGGTAAAGCACGCTTCTTAGTGCACTAGCTAACAGAAAGCTCCCTGGGTGACACATAAGGTTTGCCTTCAACTATGGTGACAGGTAGGGGTAGAATCCAGCCTGTCAATCAGGTGGGAGCCTGGTTTGGGGGTGGCCTTTTTTTTTTTTTATTTTGGGGCATCACTGCCCTCTGGCGGTGGGAGGAGGAGGCCCAGCTTTGCTGCTGGATTTGAACCTCCATCCTAGTGGGCCGCAGTCCTGCGCACAACCACTATGTCACCAGGGCTCAGCCCGGGGGGGAGGGGGTGGCCTTTTAATAGATGGTGAGAACGGCTCTTTCTGCTCCTTGGACCCTCCCTGCTGGCTGGAGCTCTATGCCTGCCCCTCCAGCGGACACTCACCCTGGGAGCTCCTGGTGCCTTGCCATGTTCCCTCTGACCGTGGGCCCGCACTACTCTGCACCAGCAGCCTGTGCCCTCCCTGCTTCCTGCTTCACCTTTCTGCCCCATCAGCCTGCAGCTGAGGCTAAAGAGGGCTCCAGCCAGCCTGGGGCCATGGACTTGAGTTAGACTGGGCTGGAAGGGCTTCTTGATATCAAATTATGTCTTATATAAAGTTCTTTTTAATACACAGATGAGTGTCATTGGTTTTGTTTCTCTAGATAACATCATCTAAGCAACCACTAACCTCAAAATCGACAGTTCAAAACCCCCAGCAGCACCACCAAAAGAAAGGCATTATGGCCCTGCTTCCAGAAAGATTACACCCAAGAAAACTCTCTCGCATCTTTCCACTCTGTAACACACAGATTCGCTGTCAGTCAGATTAACTCAGAACAACTAACACACACTGAGGGAAGAACAATATTGCTAGCACTGAAGCATAATGGACCCCTAATTTTGCTTTTTTAATTCAAAATGTAAACATTTTTTTGTGACATTAAGGTGTCATTACCTGTTGTTAAAAGTCTATAAATATGTACGGGGTGTTTCTGTCCATCTCGCCATACTCTAGACATTGCCTACAGAAAAAAAAAGAGAATTCTGAGTACAACAGAAAAATGTCTTCTCACACAAGCAATTTCAGGAATATAATTAAAATTGGGGAGTCTAGATTTTATGTATAGCTTAAAAAAGAAAGCGCTCAATGTCCCATGATGGCCCAACTCATATCTGTGTCCTGAGTTTTTGTAAAGGAAGGCATTGTTGAGCCGATGGTAACAGCAGGTTGGTGTTGTGCAGTACAGTAACTCATGTCGTCACGCACCCTCCTGACTCTGCCATGGACCGCTTGCTAGACCAGACCACATGCAACAAAATGTGCATGAATTGTCGAATCAAAAACTCATTCACTCTGTTAGCTTTCACTTAGGTCACAGTAATAGCAGGGAGGAAGCAATAGGATTGATTGTGATGGTGAATATACAAAGGATAGGAGAATTTTAAAAAATTATTTTACCTCCCCACAACTATCATGATCCCAATTCTACCTTACAAATCTGGCTAGACCAGAGGATGTACACTGGTTCAGATAACTGGAAACACAGGGAATCCAGGACAGATAAACCCCTCAGGACCAATAATGAGAGTAGCAATACCAGGAGAAGGGAAGGTGGGGTAGAAAGAGGGAATCGATCACAAGGATACACATATAATCCCTTCCCTGGGGGATGGACAACAGAAAAGTGGGTAAAGGAAGACAGCAGACAGTATAAGACATGACAAAATAATAATAATTTATAAATTATCAAGGGTTTGTTAGGAAGGGAGGGGTTGGGAGGAAGGGGAGAAAATGAGCTGATATCAAGGACTCAAGTAGAAAGAAAATGTTTTGAGAATGAAAATAGCAAAAAATGTACAAATGTGCTTGACACAATAGATGTATGACATTGAAATAAAGTCCTCGTTTCCCCAGTGTGAGCTAGTGTTGCCCTTTTGAGTTCATATAGCTGATTATAATATTATATACAACATTATTAGTAAGTATACAGAAATATTTTATTTTTCTCCTTTTCCTTTAATTACTTCTCAAACAATTATTTATATAGATAGGTTTACAAATACTAATTACAGGACTGAGCCCTGGTGGCGTAAGTGGTTGAGGGCGGGACTGCGGCCTGCGGGATTGGCAGTTCAAATCTAGCGGCGGCTCTCAGGAGTAGCGCTGGGTAGCTCCCACGACCACCAGAGGGCAGTGATGCCCAAATATATGTGTGTGTGTATATCGTATATATGTATGTGTATATATGTATATATATAAAACAAATACTAATTACAACAAGATTGTAGCTCGAACACCAGAACACTTGGCAAAATCAATGATGAACACTGGCAGCAAGAAAAGCAACAGTGTGCGCTGTGGTGGGTGCAGATGAAGCCACTTGACTCAAAGCACCACTGTTAGTGGGTAATAAAGACAGCTCTAACCAGAGTGTATTCACAGTTCAGAAAGTAAATCAGCATTGAGTATTAGCCTGGAAACTATACTGCTATTTATAAACTGGGTTTACAAAAAATTGTTTTCTCTAACCACAGGATCATTTTTCTTAAAAATAATAAATTTCTGCTGCAACACTGCACAAAAACTTGGTTGCCAGTGATTTGGTGTCACCCTTTCTGATAGTCACTTGGTGAAAGTTACACCCCTTAAAGTCCCCTAGTGGTGCCACTGGGCTGAATACCAACTGTGGTGCTGTATGAACAAGTGTGTGATGAGCCCAACAGTGGAAATGTCTTCCTGTATCAAAGAATGAAACAGTGAGTTTGGACAGCAGTGGGAATAAGCACAGTGGGCTTATTCCCAGTAATTACTTATAGCCCTGATATTATCTGAATTTCTCAGATACCAGAAATTGGCTCCCACACTAGGTTGACTGGTGGTTTAAGAACACATCATTTCATCCCCTTATAGAAGGGTTGCGGGGAGGAGACGAGCCAGTCAGGATGCAGTGCAGAAATGAAGAAACATACAACTTTCCTCTAGTTCTGAAATGCTTCCACTCCCCACTATCATGATCCCAATTCTACCTTACAAATCCAGATATACCAGAGGATGTACACTGGTACAGAGAGGAACTGGAAACACAGGGAATCCAGAAGAGATGTTCCCTTCGGGACCAGGGATGAGAGTGGCGATAATACCAGGAGGGTAGAGGTAAGGTGGGGTAGAAAGGGGGAACCATTAGAAGGATCTATATATAACCTCCTCCCTGGGGATGGACAATAGAAAAGTGAGTGAAGCGAGACATGGGACAGTGTAATATATGACTAAATAATAATAATTTATAAATTATCAAGGCTTCATGAGGAAGGGGAAAAATGAGGAAATGATACCAAGAGGCCAATAGAAAGCAAACGTTTTGAAGATGAGGCCAATAAATGTACAAATGTGCTTGACACAATGGATATATGTATGCATTGTGATAAAAGTTGTATGAGCCCCCAATAAGATGATTTAAAAAAAAAAAAGAGGGACAGATCATGGATAATGTAAAGTAAAGGATTAACTCAGGAGGTCTATGGTATTCAAATGCTAAATCCTCCAAAAGGAGATCTGGCCCCTGAGCACTACTGCAAGACAGCCCCTCAGACCTTGGACTCCTGATGGCAGTGTCATGACCTTGGACCTGGAGCCATGCAGGGCAATTCATACTACAATGTGACTTCAGGTGGAGATCTTGGACAGGCTGTAGTTTGCTCTCTGGAGACCAGAGATTAAGTCAAGCCACAAGAGTCACCTATAGTGGTGTTCCATGTCTACATGACCAATCTTCACTAAAAATTCTGTACAGTGGTTTGGATGAACTTCCCTGGGTGACAATACTCAGTATATGTTGTCATACATCATAGCTGGGTAATGTAGGCCTACAGAAGACTCTATTAGGAGAAGGCAACTGGAAGCCTGAACTTGGTCTCCTCTGGCTTCTGCCCACAAGTCTAGCACCTTGGTTGTATCCATTTACCGTCATGAACTGCAATCCTGGGTATAACAGCTCTTCTTTGTTCTGTAAGAGTGCTTCTAGTGAATCAGTGAATGTGAGAGTGGTTGTACAGATACCTATGCAAATCTGTACGTGGAAATTGAATAGACAACACACAGAAGAGAAGCGAAAGCTTCTTTGGAAATATTTGCCAAAATAATTATATACCTTTGGCCTACCCTGTAGAAACACTGATCTAACATCTATAACACTGTATTACCTTCTCCTGGACCTTCATAAGTAGCCTGGAGACCTAGAGTTAGACATGAATTCTGTTGCTACCTCTGTAAAAGCTGTCTATCCTAGAACAAATCTCCATCTTCATCTGTAAAAAGCTAAGAACATCTACCCTTATAAAGTTATGAATATCAAATAAATGGAAAGCACTTAGCAATATGCCTCAAATAAAATCAAGGGCTCAATGTGCAGCAGTCTTTCTTCTTCCTGTGCCGCATGGGCATTCAAGTATGTTCATTTAATTCATAAATATCCCTACCTGGATGTCAGTGGCTGGATTCCAATCAATGTCATAGAGAATTAAGTGAGATCCTCCAATAAGATTAAGTCCCACACCACCGGCCTTTGAACTTAACAAAAAAATAAAAACGGAGGAGTATTTACTATTGAAACCGTCAACAATTTGCTGCCTTTGAGAGATCGGTGTTTGTCCATCCAGCCGTGTATAAGCATAGCCACGGCGCTGGCATACTTCTTGTAAAATATTCAAGGTCTGCGTGTAGTTAGACACTAATACCACCCTGTCAATCAAAAAGAAAGGCTCGTGTTATCTAATTTAATGACAATATCAAAATTTTCACTTGAAACAAAACATCACAATGTTTCAGCTAATATTTAAGGAATATGCAAAACTGAAGCTGTACAGGTAAGGTGGATGTTCTTTTTCAAATGCCAAAGTTCAATATCGAAGAAATTTCCAGTTTTAAGACAGTAAAAAGCTTTCTACTTTCTTCTATATTCTGAAATAAGCCTAAAAACAGCAAGCAAATATAAAATAGAAATTCAAACTCTATTATTGTTGTTAAAACAAGGGACTTTCTATAAACCTAAAACCAGTAGAAAATAGAGGAACAATGATCTGCTTAAGAATCTGGCTAGATCAGAGCATGTACACAGGTACAGGTAAGAGCTGGAAACAAGGGCATCCAGGACCAATAAACCCCTTAGGACCAATACTGAAAGTAGTCATATCAGGAAGGTAAGGGGAAGGTGGAGGGCTAAAGGGGGAACTGATCACTAAGATCTACCTATAAGACCTTCCCTGGTGAAGGAACAACAGAAAAGTGGGTGAAGGGAGACATCAGTCAGCGTAAGACATGAAAAAATAATAAATTTTAAATTATCAAGGGTTCATGGGGGGGGGAGGGGAGGGGGGCTGAGAAGCTGATACCAAGAGGTCCAGTATAAAGAAAATGTTTTGAAAATGATGGTAACATATATACAAATGCGCTTGACACAATGAATGTGTGTATGGATTGTGAAAACAGTTGTACAAGCCACCAATAAAATGATTTTTTTAAAAAAGAATACAGAGAAGGTGAGCACTAAGTGTCTATTGAAGAGGCTAGCAATGAGAAGCAATGGTACCACAGAAGGTATCAGACACAGTTACCATAGAAGGAAGGAGTTTAGACTGAAACTATTACAAGGGTATTGTAATTAGACCCCAGGTCCTATCCCCATGACAAACCTGTCTCACATAAGAATCTTAGCTCTTCACCCAGTTTGCAGAACACTATGGATAACAGAAGCCCAAAACTCATTTGCAGGGTCCCTACAAGGATCGAGTCCCTTGCACACAGACAGGAATGCAAACAGCCCAAGATCAGACGAAGAGCAATGTAAAGAAGTTTGTTCTTAGTAACTGTACTTAAGCATTTGGACTTAGCCCCTTTGGGCCCACTTTCATTTTATCCTAAATTCTAAATATCATTTGCTTCTCCTTCTAATGAGGTCTTTCACAGTTTTATATAATCATTGTTGCTGGGTCCCATCCCCACCCCCACCCCCCGTTCTTTGTCCTTGTGTTTGTATGTTTTTCTATATCGAGAAGCCAGGATTTATGGAGATAGTAACTGGAAGAAAATAAGTGAGAAAGGTGGGTGGGGGAATGGATGTCAATAGCAATGGGTACAAGTAGGAAGAAAGTGCCTCAAAGTTGATTGTGGTGATGACTGCACACCTCTTCTTAATACGAATGGAACTACTGAATTGTATGGTGTGTTAATTATAGCTCAATAATACCAAGGGGGGAGGTTGCTTAATCTTTAGAGTAATTAAACCAAAAGATCTAGGGACTTTGGCAGGCAGCTAGCTACAGAGTGGTAGATCAAAATGAAGTTACATACTAACTGGCAAAACTCCAGCCCATTTTTCCTGCTAATTCCCAGAATTCCAGCAATCAGATACGCTGCCACATCCCAGGCCAGAGAGGATATTGAAGGACTCATCTCTATAGAAAGCTCAATGGCACCAGAGAAGAAATGCACAGATAGAAGCCCTCAAATGACAAAGCCAGTTCACTATCTGATTTGACTATCTTACAGTGAAAGCCACTAGTCAACAAGTTCTGCCCATGGATATAAAACATGCCATTGGTACCAAAAAGTAAGGGATGAATTCCTAAGATTAAGTAATAAAATAATATCTTACATAGTAATATAATTTAGTGACAGACTAAATATTGAGGAAGTAAAGAAGTTACCCTAGAATGGTTTTCATGTTTTTATTTGCATTAAGCTTACCATTTATCAGGATAAGGGTTAATGAAAAAGGAAGCAGTTTTCAATGGCAAAAATATGAAATGGTTTTAGGACATGTGAAGCCTGAAGTCCTATAAGACATCCAGGTCGATTTCCATGTTCATCTGAAAATAGGTATATGTAACTTAGAAGAGAAGGTTAGAGGAGAGAGAGAAAATTGGAATCAAAGTTATCTTGGTAATAGTTGAAAAGCTGGAGAAATAAGGTCTCCAGGTCCAGGATTAGAAATAAGAAGTCTATGAAGAAAATCCTAACAAGTATCAACATTTAATAAATAGGAAAAGAAAAAAAGAAAAAGAAAAACAGGAAAAGAAGATGACATTCTGGAAAAAATTAAGAAAACATGGTAGGTGCTCATATATCAAAAGGTATCACAAGGTTTTTTTTAAAAATAGATATATAAATATTTAGTTTTCTTAAAACCTGCAGGCACATTTTTTAAGAACAAATATTCTAAGTACTGGGAGGAGGAGGTATGGAGAAAACAAAAAGAAAGTATGTAGCCCAAGCCAAACTTCTCCAAGCAACCCAGTAAGGGAGTCTCTTACTTTTCCGAAGGACGAAGCTCACGGATAACTGCCAAGAGCTTGGACAACACCTGCAGCTTCCCTGACTCCTCCTCAGAGCACAGAAGGGGACTGTAGTCATGGGGGAACACGGTTCTCAAGCCTTCATACAGATGCCGTTCTTCATTTTCATCACAAGTTGAGCTACATTCTTTTTCCTGTTCAAAATAATTTGAACATTGATTCGTTTGTTATTTTAATGGGAAGGAAAAAATGTTAAAATTATTTGACTGGAGAACGTGGCACCTAGAGCAAATTATATCCCTCGATATACAGGGTAGAAGAAATAGGGGCTGGCTGCTGCAGGTGAGGCCTGCTAACCATCACCTCGGAAGGGCCATCATCAAAAGGTCACACACCTGAACACAATGACATTCGCAGGAAAGGACTCAGACGAGTGGAATCAGATTATGACGCTGAATACTAATCCAGGATGAACATGTGTTGACTCCCAAAGGCATCCGTTGACCTACGCATTCTGTTCTATGAAAGGAGGCTCACAGGAGAAGCCGAATTGTTAGCAGAAGGTTGTCTCCAACTCCAAAAAGCAAACACAGCCATCAGGTCGATCCCGAGGCATAGCGACCCCAGAGAACCAAGTGCAAGTGCTCCAGTGGGTTTCAGAGACTGTACATCTGTACACGAGGAGAAAGTCTCTCTCTCCCACGGAGCAGCTGGTGGTTTTGAACCTACTGATTGTGTGGTCAACAGCTCAACACAGGCTCCCCAGACCACAGTGAATGCTAAATCACAGGGCAAAGGAAATGAGTAATGCTAAGGTACAAATTCTTTTTGTTGTTGTTGTTTTGTTATTTTGGGGGGCATCACTGCCCTCTGGTGGTAGGAGTAGGAGGCCCAGCCTTTGCTCCTGTGGAGCTGGAATTAAACCTCCATCCCAGTGGGCCACAGTCCCGCGCACAACCACTACATCACCAGGGCTCACCCAAAACATTCTTTCTTTTTTTTTTTTTCTTGCATCACCTCTGGCGGTCGTGGGAGCTACCCAGCGCTCGCTGTATTTGAACTGCCAATCCCGCAGGCCGCAGTCCCGCACTCAACCACTTACGCCACCGGGGCTCAGCCCTAAAGGTATAAATTCTTAACCTGGCACATATTATCAGAGTCATTTGGGAAATCTTTTTCAAAATCCTCATACCTGGAACCCACTCTCAGATTCTGAGTTAAACAGGTTATGTGGGGAAGTCTGGACAATCGCAGTTTTAAAGCTTCATAAAGGATCATACTCCTTTAGTTAAGAATCTGCCTTAGCAGACAATGGCATCACCGCATGAAAGCCTGTTAAAAGTCAGACTTCTCCTAAAAGCTAAGCAGAGTACCCTCTCTTCTGACCTAGGCAGACATGTTAGACCATATAAATCAATACCATATCCTTAGGCTATGATTTTTTTATGGGTTACACTTCATTCACATTTCCTAATAAAGATTCCTGGGAACCCACTTATAAACCACAGCTTAAAGGTTACTTAAGGAGCCCTGGTAGTTAGTAGCTGGCTGCTAACCGCAAGGTCAGCTGTTCAAAACCACCAGCTGCTCCTCCAGAGAAAAATATGACTTCCTACTCCCGTAAAGCGTTAAGAGTCTTGGAAACTCTCAGAGGCAGTTCTACCCTGTCTTCCAGGGTTGCTGTGCGTCAGAATCAACTCCATGGCAGTCGATTTTGTTTCTGAATCAACTCCATGCAGTCGACTCATGGCAGTGAATTTGTTTTTCAAACATATGAAAGGCTAATTTCAGGCATTTTACAATCATTTTCTTTTGGGAGATATTGGAGGAAAGCCTTTTCTGAAGTCTGTAAATATAAACCCCTTTTGAAGCTTAGAATGTTCTATATCTACTACTAATGGACATATGTCAACAATGGGAAAATGCGAGTTCTCAGTGGTTCTCTTCAAGAATTTTCTAAGTTAACTGGTACATTCTGATCTACCACAAGACTTTCCTTTAGGAAAGAATTTTTGGCTTCTGTTTTTTCTGGGCATCAAGTCTGAAAGGTTCAACTTTTATTATTGTATATAAAAATCTGTCTTAACATGGTGCTTCGTTTGTTATAGCACTGTCTACTGCAGTTACAGAATGTTGATTTCTGTGATAAACTAAGTAAATATAAGCCATTGTGGAATAAGCTTGGAACATGACCTGAAGCATAATATACTTGAAAATCTTATTACCTGAAACTTTATTACTTGAAAATTATTTTATTGTTTTAAAAAATATATAGCAGAATAACAGCTGTTTAGGGCAAGTTGAAGATAAAGAACATTAAGAGTTACCGTGCAATTTTTATGATCAGGTATTTTCTAGTTCCTTGCCATCAAACTGTCACAAGAGCATTATCAGGAAGTTATGACTGTCTGTGTTTCACAGATAAGAAAACTAAGGCTCACAGATGTACCTTGTCTGTGGTTAAAGAACTATTAAGTCATAAAGTGGTGGCTGGAACCAAGGTCTAATTCCAAACCATAAACCTCGCTGTATACTCCAAACTGCCTTCGTGTCATCAAATATCCAAATAGTCAACTCAACTATGTAACCATTAAAAATCATTAAAGAATCACACTTGCAGAAGGTGACCTACTTGGGAAATTGTTTTATATTTTGGGGGGGGGAGAGAAAGGAGGTGAGAATAATAGCATTTTTTAAATAGTCTGAATACTCATTATTACTAAAATGAACCTTCTCTCAAACACACTGCCATTGAGCTGATTCCAACGCAGAGTGGCCCTTGAGGAGAGGGTAGACGGCCCCGTGAGTTTCCACTGCTGTAATTCTGGACAGGAAGGAAAGCCTCATCTTTCTCCCACAGAGCATCTGGGGGCTGCAACAGCTGAACTTGTGGTTAAAGCCCAAGACATTGCCACTACCAAGTGGCCAGGCAGCATCTTTAAAAACACAGCAGTCACCACATGGATTAGCATCCTCTTCTCTCCATGCTTAGGACACGGAGCCGTCCTCTCCTGCCCCTGGCCTGGTCTCGGGTGCTACTCACCTTTATAGACTTGAACAAAAGGCAGGGGTGGTTGCACAGTTTTTTGAGAGCTCCTATGCATATGAGATGAGGGCTGTTTTCCAACAATCCTTGGAGACAGAACCTGACAGCCTTTGAATTCAACAGCTTTCGATAAAGTTCAATCTGCAGTGGTCCTGGCTGGCAAAAGACCACATTCTCTATTTTAGGTGGAAGGTACTTATTGATGACTTCCTGGGTCCTTCTAAGGATAAAGAGACCTGTGAGGCGAGTAAGTTCAGCTGCTCTCCTCTCTCCAAAATTCTTTTCTTCCTAGGGAAAAGACGAGAAATATTTTCAGTTCAAATGAACATTAAATACCTTATAATGACAAATCATTTACTAATTGCTCCTCTTATGAATTTTTGAAAAACAGTTGCAGCAGTGGCTCTCAGGAGCAGCGCTGGCTAGCTCCCATGACCACCAGAGGGCAGTGATGCCAAAAAAAATCCCAAAAAAACAAACGAAAAACAGAGTCGATAAAACACAATCTGAGTTTGGGGAAAAAACAACCACAATCTCATTAACTGCTCAGCATACCATTCAGTTGGGGGAGCCCACCATTTCCCAATCTTGGCTGGTTTGGCTAATGCTTCCATTAAGAACCATCAGAAGAAAGTAAGCTACACAGTAAATTATTCTTAAAGGAAATTTTTATATAAGCACTGTATTGATAAATAATTTTAACATTGACAGTAAAAAATTGGCACAGCAAATTTTTGGAATCCAATAAACTGACAACATTGATTTTCTTTTTTTTTTTTAGAATTTTTTTGTTTGGTTTTGTTTTGTTTTGGGGCATGACTACTCTCTGGTGGTGGGAGTAGGAGGCCCAGCCCCACTGCTGGAATTGAACCTCCGTCCCAGTGGGCTGCAATCCCGCACACAACCACTACGCCACCAGGGCTCAGCCCCAACATTGATTTTCAAACTAAGCATTCAATTATTGACAAAAGACATCATATATTGTTTATAAATTATTAGAAAGTGCTCATTAAATAATACATTTTCAAATCAAAATAGTGCATGAATTAAATATATACATTTAAACTGTCCATATAAATCGCTTTGAGAGCATAACAATTCACAGTAAGGCTCAAAATAATCTGTGTATATATTTGCATGTACACATTATTTTATTTATTACTTATTGAAGTAAGTTATACCTCAGAAGCAGAAGGTTCTCTTGATCTAATGATGGGTTCTTCATATATTTTTCTGTACGATGACAAAGTACCTAATATGCCTGGATTTACAAAATCAATTAATGCAAAAAATTCTTGCAGATCATTCTGAACAGGAGTACCTAGAAACATGAAAGTGATAAAGTGGTCAAGTTTGCGTTTTCCAATCATGAGTCTTTATAAAAATTCCTTACAATGAAGGATATAGGGCTGAGCCCCGGTGGTGTAGTGGTTGTGCGCGGGACTGCGGCCCACTGGGTTGGTGGTTCAAATCCAGCAGCAAGGCTGGGCCTCCTACTCCCACCAGAGGGCAATGATGCCCCCGAAACCAAAATAACAATGAAGGATATGCCGCCAAATCAAATTGGAGAGGAAAAAAATTTGAATGGTCGCATGAATATTTAACTCTGGTTTTGACCATGTACTGAATTCTTATTGAAAACAGTATACGGGCTCTTGAGTCTGATTCCTGGAGTTCACATTCTGCCTCTGCCATTTGCTACCTGGGTTCTACTCTGTCCCACAGGGTGGCTATGAGTCACCATGACACAGTACTTGTCTGCTGACTTCCATAATCCAATTATAGCTAAGAGGATTGGAGACATGCTTGGCTGCTGAAGGAAGAATACAATGACTGTATCCTTACTGTTTGTTGATGCCTGTGACTTGTAGTGACTTATAGCTTTCCCTAATGGGCCCCCTTAATTGAGTATTATCTGTGAGTTCTGGGTCACCACTGCAACAAATTCTCGAACACAGAAAAGACGTAGAGTGGCCTGGGAGTAATGGTTGGTGTCTGAACAGGTAAAGATGGTTTGAGTATGGAAGGATGTCTTGCCTCGTGGAAACAGGGAAGCAAGGGGAAGTCAGATACTGATCATGTCTATCACCATTTATTGCAATGGCTTCAAGGATTTCACGGAAAAATGGAATGAAAAGAATGGACTTTCCATGAATTTTTGGAAGGTCCCTTGAATTTACGCAATGTTCATTTTACTTTACCTAACAGTCTGTGCCAGAAGCTTTGGTCAGCAATAAGTCTGGTACCCCTGGTATACTCATATAAAAATACAGGATATTTATTACAGATTTATCGTGTGGCAGGTACCTTTCCAAGAACTTTCTATGGTTTAACTCCTTTGAGCCTCAAAATAACTCTAAAGTAAATGGTATTATTGTCATAAATTCACAGGGAAGGAAGCACAGTTAAATAAGGCACCCTAAGTTACACAGTTGTACAATTCAGGATTGCAAAACCAGTAGAGTCTTGACCACCCTAGTTCCCACTTTCATGAACTTTATACCATTTGTGGTTCTTCCTCCAAACTCCACAGCTCACTTGCCATCAAGTCCATGCCCATTCTCAGTGACCCCAAAACCCAAAATCTGGGTTGCTGGAAATTACAGAAAGAGCTGAAGGTTCCGAATTCCACCAAGACCTAATTAACACAGCTCTATTCATATGAAACTGATATTAAGTTCATGGTCGCATTCCGAGTCTTATTCCGAGACAAAAACTCCATCAAATACCGGAAAAGGAAATACTGACCAGTAAGAATTATTCTTTTCTCACAAGAAAGGCTAATGAGGGCTGTAGTTGTCTTAATAGCACTGTTCTTCAAACGATGCCCTTCATCACAGATTAGAAGGTCAAATTTTATGTTTCTAACTTGATCCAGGTTGCGAAGCAACATTTCATAACTGATGATAAGAACTGAATATAACAGATATTTGATGAATTCTTCTACCTTGTGGTCCTTAAAAACAGAACAAAGATAATCTTCAACAAGAAAATGAAATCAACATGAAGCAGCATATTTCTGATAATCATTTAACAAGAATATGTTATCTTTAGGCCAAAATGTAAGTCAAGGCTCTGTTTTTGCACAATGGAGTTAGAAAGCTAACTACACTGAAGAAAAAAAACAGAACTGTACCTAGAGTGAAAACAGCTGTACTGATTTGCAGTTTGTGATTTCCAAAATGACCAAGGCTAAAATTTTAAAATCCTCTTACCTGATCAACAGTAAATATCTTGATCCGTTCACTTCCCAGCCACTTCTGAAATTCCTTCCGCCAATTATTCACCAAGCTTCCAGGGGTGACAATAAGTGTCTTCTTTATTACTGGCTTGCCTCCATAGGGTCCCTGGCATTGTAGAGTCCAGATGAGGGAAATGCATTGCAGTGTTTTACCTAAGCCCATTTCATCAGCAAGAATAGCTCCACATCTGCCACTCATTCTGTTAGAGATAATTGTACTTCCTTTAATCACAATGGAAAAATATTTCATGTTCCATATTGAGTTATATTTATGATTCTTTGACAACAATTGAAGTCCTGACAATAATTAAATATTCTGTGCACCATAGCCAAAATTAGACATTGAAAATTTTATATATAATACTGAATTTAGTAAATATCTGTTATCTAAGGCTAAGTTAATATCTGAAATTAAGCACTAGGACTATTAATATGATCATGCAATTAATAATTATATTCATGTATTTTATCACCTTATATATGGGAAGTGTATCTTTTCTATTTATGCATAGTCTCAAAAGTATAAAGTCCAAGGGAATTAATTACCAAAAACACAAGTGCTTTATCAATGGATTGTATTCCTTCACAGACAGAAATAAAAGACAAACTTATTTTTTTCAATTTCAAAGTGCTTAGAAAAATTTACTTCACATGAATTATAATCACTATTATCATTTACGATCAACAATTTGCCAAAGGTCTTGTTAGCTTCCCCAGATCCTCTATGTGGTAGTTACATAATCTGGTGTCAATCTGAGTATTCAGAATGAAGGGGTGGAGTCTAGCCTGTCAATCATGTCATACATAGCCAACGAGGTCTCTGTGTGGGGCATGGACTTCTGAGAATTCTGGGAACTCCTGTGTTCCTCCTTGGAGGCTAGACACAATCTCTCACTCGGCTCACTCCCTGCGAGACATCCCTGTGTAGAAGGCACATTGGGAGAGATTGATGGAACCAGACCTTTGGAGCCAGAGAAGTCACATGGAGACCTGCAACACTAAGATGCGTATAATGCCACTGGATCCGCAAGACTTCCCACACGCTGGCCTGTGATCTTCCTGCACTCAGCATCATTGTATGTGTTTCGTAAGTCTGAAGAGGGCTTTATAGATTGGTATCAGGCATATGGGCTTACATCTTCCTCAGATACCACCAACCCTGGGTCAGTTCTCTCACAAATTAAAGGGCTCAGTTCTCCAAATCTGCCTAAGATATCAGCCTCAGGCTTGGGGTTATCCGCCATACCTTCATCACGTCAGACACGCTGGCTATCCATCAGTACGCTAGCCAGAGATCTCCGGTTCCCCTTCACTGCTGACCTGCTGACTCCTACAACTGCCTTGAATTCTATAATTCACTGACTCAGAACTGAGGAATTGCAATACTTAAGGATTATATTTTCATTGGAATGAAAAGGACATCCATGAAAAGACATGGAGAGTGAGGTCTAGGAGAATTCCCGATGCAAAGCTCCCATGTCCTAAAGGAGCCACTGCCTTTCCAGACATCAATATCGTTCACTAACGAGGCACCCCAGAGAGGTTCTTTGTGTAAAGCCTTCATTGTGGCCCCACTGCACAAGCATGAGTGACTGAACTTAACCTCCAGATCCCCGTTATCCTGCGTTTAGGCTGGTAACACATGGTGATAATATCTGTCCAGTCCAAACCCAGGAAGTTATTTCATTAGAAAAGCTGTTACGTAGGTATGGTCTAGAATACTTTTCAAAAGCACTTGGATCGCTGGGGAAACTACCAAAGCGTTAGATGACATCACTCAGGAACCAAAGACAAAAGGCAAATTCTTTGGATAAAATTAACTGTAAACTCCACAACTAAATAAAGTCTTTATTGTCCTACCTCATTCCCATCACACATTCATAAAGGAATATGACTCCATCTTTCTGATGTGGTCGAAGATGACATACAAGGTAAGGATCTGTCACTACATCCACAATAGGGGAACAGTTTTTATTGAACATCCACTGATGGTTCTTGCCTGGCCGTGGCAGAACAAGGGAATCTTAGGGAAAAATTAAACATAAAAGTGAAATATATTATTAATTTCACTTTGTCAGCAACAACTTTATCTCACTTTAATTACTTATAGAATTATTTGCTATTATTGGTAGCCAGAAAGTATTTGGAATTAAGTAGCAATAACACTAAGCAAGAGCAAATAGCTTTTTTTTTTGTTAGAGTAAATAGCTTTTAAATGAAAAAATACTTTATTCATACAGAGAATTAAGAGTATTCCAAACTCTATATATCTCAAAGTGTTTCAAAACCACTAGAAATCACTATTGTCTAACAAGGAATTCAGTCAGCCACAAATTCAATCGTTCAGTGTTCAGGACATAGAAAAGAACTTCCATCTGAAAGCCCAGGTTGGAATGACGCCAAGATGTATTTGCCAATGCTCAGAGTTTCACGCTTTCATAAAGGATCCCCAAACTTAACAAAAAGGCTTCCTTTATTTTCAGCTATATCCACTAACAATGGCCATTACCGCCATTAATCAGAAGAAATGGGGAAGGATGTCAAATTTTCAATGGACTTGGCGATCATTATTTGCTTAAAGTTCATGAATACTGCATTCAGGAATGCTAAATTCATGAACCTTTCAAAGAAGCATAAAGTAACTGTCAAATAATAATATAATCCAGGTAGGAATATGCTTACACAGCTTAAGAGATTTCCTAAAAGTATCACCCCAAAATAAAAGCAAAT
The DNA here is from genome assembly GCA_004026705.1 of Nesogale talazaci. Taxonomy (NCBI): domain Eukaryota; kingdom Metazoa; phylum Chordata; class Mammalia; order Afrosoricida; family Tenrecidae; genus Nesogale; species Nesogale talazaci. The sequence goes on along the minus strand of PVJH01016002.1, from coordinate 31,419 downwards.
TCAGATAAAATTAGAAAGTATTTCTCAAGTGATAAATCTGAAGTCAGATAATTAACACATAAAGTGGGTGATTTTATAGGTTACATGTAAATATATTTTCATAAACATAACACGAATAACAAATTAAATACAAGCTAAATAGTCAACAAGAAGAAGACAAACAGTTGGAAATGGAATACAAAGAAACAGGTTCCGGGCTGAGCCCCAGTGGTGTAGTGGTTGTGCGTGGGACTGCGGCCCACTGGGACGGAGGTTCAATTCCTGCTCACAGGAGCAAAGCCTGGGCCTCCTACTCCCACCACCTGAGGGCAGTGATGCCTAAAAAAAAAAAAAAGAAAGAGGTTCCTGTGGATGAGATCACATAGTCCTCCATGAGAAGCTATGGCCCATGTCCAGGACTGCCCTGGCTCCTGTTTTCCAGGAGGCCATGTGTGTGCCTGGGGTTCTTCCGAGGGTTTCAGAGCGTGTCTGTCGTTGAATCCCTGGTAGGGAGCGGATTGCTGAGGCTGTGGTTAGGAGCCTTCAAGCTGACCTTCCACTCCGAGAACCCGCGTCACAGAGTAAAACGGACCCAGAGGTCTTCTTGACTGTAACGATTAAATAGATTCACACAGCGGCTCCAACAACAGACTCAAGCTCAAAAAACTGCCTGGATGGCACCAGACCTGGCAATGTTTTTTTCTGTTGTACACAGGGTCGAGACGAGTCGGAACTCACTAACAGGCCATAAGAAGAACAACAAATCTTTACAAAAATAGTTAACTACCATGAAGACTAGTGATGGGAGTGGTAATACCAGGAGAGTGGAGGGATGGAGGAATAGAAAGGGAGAATCAACTTCAGGGATCTACACGTAGCTTCCTCTCTGGGACACGGACAACAGGAAAGTGAGTGTTGGGACACATTGGACAGTGTACAGGATGAAAAAATAATTTGTAAATTACTAAGGGTTCAAGGGGAAGGGGGGAGGAAGGGTAATATAGGGAGCTGATAATGGAGGCCTGGACGGAGGGAGAATGTTTTGAGAGTGATGATGGCAATGGGTGTGTAAAAGTGGCCTGAATACAACTGATGTTGTTAGGGATTGTGACGGGAGTTGTAGGGCCCCCCCAATAAAATGATTAATTTTTTTTAAAAAGGGGGGGAGGGGAAAGGGGAGGGTTTTTTTGTTTTGTTTTTTTTTAAAGAGGAGCTTCTATCAAGGGCTCAAGTGGAAAATATTGGGAAATGCATGTGGAAATACGTGTGTAAATGTGCTTGATACAAATGAAATAAAATACAACACAAATAAATACAATAAAAATAAATACAAATAAAATTAAAAAAAAAATAGTTAACTAGGTCCTGCTCCTAAGGTGCTGCTGGGTGGATTCAAGCCTTTTGTTTGGCAACCTGGAACTGAACAACTGCACCAGAAGACACCTGGCCGCACTGCACTGCCTTCCATCCGATTTCACGCAAAAATGGAAAAGTCAGCCTTTAACCTCTGCTTTTATTGGTAATTCGCCAGGAGCAGGGCAAATGTGTATTTCTACTGAATTTCTACACCAGATATGGTCCTACTTCTTCCTATTTTTTAAAAAGAACAAAGGGGAAGAAGTGAGAACAGAGATGGAAAACACATGCTGTTCAAGAATGTTCTTTTAACAAAGGACCTAACTTCAAGAGACACAGGATAAGCTCTTTAACACAATTCTAATTTTAAGAGGTATATACACAAAAAACATACACATGTAAATAAACTTAAGTCCACATATGCACATGTATGTACTTATATACATATAATGTGGGAAGTGATAACAAATAAAACTTTTCATTCACATAGAGAATAAATTAGGGGAGGAAGGTTGTTAAAACAGTCGATGAGAGAGACAAAATATCTGGATAAAAGGAGAGAAAAATTAAAAGCATATGCTTCTATTCTTTATACTTCAATTAAGTCCCTAGAGTAAGACAATAGCTAGGAATTTCACTTTTTTTTTTCCTGGGAATTTCACATTTTAAGGTTTAGACTTAATTGTGACATTGACTGTTTAAGTCACTTCATCTTTTGGGCTTCAATTTCCTCAAATGCAAAGTGAAGAAACTGATCTATCTTATTTCAAAATCCCCTTTAACAAAAATTCGATGCTTATATGATATATACAACAGAGAACAACACTTAATTCTGGTCCCTTATATATTTTAATTTACTTATACTATCAAAATAGTAGTACTATTCACCGACTTCCAAATGTACTACAAGAAATTTAATTCACCAAATACACAGCTCTGTATTGAAAGGTTTAGCTCTGGGCACAACCCACAAAGGGCACCCTTGCCCCACTTCTAGAAACTACCTACCATAGGTATATGCAAACAGACAAAAGTTGATTAGTGGCTACCAGGAGCTAGGGAAGAGAAATGAGGTATCACAGAGTGCTGAGTTTCTGTTTGGGGTATTAAAAAACTAGGAAATTGATAGTGATGATGGTTGCAGACTGCAGTATAATGATTACAATTAACGTCACGAAGTTGAACATGTGAGATGGTCAAAACAGAAATTGTGCTAAATATGTATTTTTGACTATGATGAAATTTCAAACAAGCAAAAAAGGATGGACCATTTATTGGGGAAGCCAATATATTTCAAAATTAAAGTCAAGCATGTGAAAAATAGGAGCCCTGGTGGCAGCAGCTGTGGAGTCAGCCCCTAACTGCAGATCAGCAGTTTGAATGCACCCGTCAACTCCGAGGGAGAACATCTGCTTCCACGATGACGACAGCTTGAAAAACCTTGCAGAGCAGTTCGACTCTGTCCTACAGGGTCACCGGGATTGGGAATCGACACACTCCATGGCAAAGAGTCTTTAATAGCAAGGACATGTAATTGATTTAACAATGTGTCCCTCTTCTACTTCCTATTTTTTTGTTTAGTGCCTGAATCTTAAAAACTCACAGCCACCCAAGAGACAACGGTTGGTCTACATTCATATGGAGCACTAGAGAAAAAGGAAGAGTCAGGAAATGGAAGGGTAAATGAAAGGTCTGGCCAATAGCTTTCAGGGACAACTGCCTTCTTTCCATTAGACAAGAAGAACTGCACTGTGCCCAGCTATTTTAAACATTGTGATCAAAGATTCTATACAATAATCATGATTTTAAAAACAGAAAATGGGCTGACCCCCGGTGGCGTAAGTGGTTGAATGCAGGACTGCGGCCTGTGGACTTGGCAGTTCAGATCCAGCCGCGGCTCTCAGGAGCGGCACTGGGTAGCGCCCACGACCACAAGAGGCAGTGATGCCCACAAAAAAAGCAAAACAGAAAATACTGAGAATTTTAATTTCTAATGGAATGTAGATCTTCTGGAGGTATGGAGGCTAGATGAACCCCTGAAGTTTTGGTCAGAGGTTATCTTTAACCCTTAAACCAAAAATATTGCCTAAAGTCTCCTTAAAACCAAACGGCTCAGCTGAAATGATAGAGAATATCTGTGTTAATAAACATTGTGCTTTCTTAAGACCTAGCTATATGGAATCATATTGACAACAGCAACTCACAAAATGAAGTAAGAAACTTAGAGGGCAGAGAGTTTATGCTAACAGGAGAGAGGAAAAAATTTGAATAGGAAGGTAGGAATGGTTGTACAACCTAAGGAATGTAATCACTGTAGGATGTACATATAGAACTCACTGAATTACTCTATGTTCTGCTATGTGTTCTCAACAGCAGCACTAAAATAAAGTGAATTATTAAAGTAACTAAATGAAAAAAATAAAGTAACTAAATGAACAACCTTTTAGAATTTGAATTCATTACAAGATATCTCGCCATTCAATATTTTTACCATACTAATCCATGTGATCAAATCAGTGAGTCATCAACCAGGACACACTAGGATAAGTCAAATGATACTGCTACGAGGGTTCCAGCTCATATGTGCACAGGTTTTTTCCGAAATGTGTTTAAACAGGTCTCTGCAATCAGTGGCTAGCTCAGTCATATAACCAGTCTCAGTCTCCTTAACCTGAAATACATAGTCGCAGTCTCTCCTGATTCACAGTAACCCTACAGTCTCCTTAGGGTGCCTTTAAAAACAGGAATTCAATCAAGAGAGATCGGATGGTGTAGATACGTAGAAGAGAGATAGGCCAGCTCAGAAGGGCACAGTGACTTTTTTAAATTGAAAACTACATTAGTTTTCAATCCAATGAACATGATTTTTATAAAAATGCTTTTTGGGGCTGAGCTCCGGTGGCGTAGTGGTTGTGCACGGGACTGCGGCCCACTGGGACGGAGGTTCAATTCCAGCAGTGGGGCTGGGCCTACTACTCCCACCACCGGAGAGCAGTGATGCCCACAAAAAAAAAGAAATGCTTTTTGACTTACCCTCATGTAATTAAGCATAATCCTGTTTCTTTAAATGTATTCACTTTACTTCCTACTAAAGATGTCAGATTTATTCAAAATAACATGTGTATATAATCCATCTATAATGTATACATTTTCCCTTCAAGCATGAATACTGAATATCATAGTCTTGAGATTATACATATATAAATATACATATGAAATAGCTCTCAAACTATGTTATACAACTTCAGCATTATTGCTTAGGTAAAATATATCTGAAGAATTATGTATATTTCCAACTGAATACTTTAAAGCAAAATTCAAACTTCAAATCCGCCTATTAAAAGGCTTTTAATAGCAAACAGAATATTCAACTTATTTGTAAACTCTTACTTGGAGCATGTGGGTCATGGCGTGGTTTACAATTTTGGACTTCATTCTGCATATTTGCCTTTGAATCTGGTTTAACGACACTTTTGAAAGGGTTAGAGAAACACTTCTTGGCAACCTGAAAAGACGAGGCAGTAGTGCTTCCCACTCCATGCTGAAAACATTTGCCACTGTCGAAGTCGTCTGGAGAGATTACACCCATGACTTCTATTTCTTTTCCACCAATCATCAGTGTTTGACCTTCATCAATCTTTTCAAGGTCTTTGACTTTATAACCAATGCCTTTAAATGAAGAAGGGGAACAAAGTTAATTTATTAGCACTTGCCTAGAAGATTACCTAAATTACCATAGTTTCCTTTCAATATTATCTCAACAACAAGAAATGAAAACTAGGTTTTGAAAATGAACAGCCAGTAGTAACTAGGGCAAGGACATAATTTATCATCTTTTGTTAAAAACCCTAAAAATCAGACAGGCTTAAGAAAAAGCAAAACTTGGTTTTTTAATTGAAAATAGTTTTGCAGCTTGTGTGTGGAAAATCAAGCCAAGAAAAGAGTTGGTAGGCTACACGGAGTCCTCCATCTTTTTGTGAGCAAACTAAAGAAAACACTTTGGCATCTCTATTTCCACTAAGGAAGAGCTGGAAATATGAAGGATGTTCAATCATAACGATTGCTACCATGACCAGTACTTTGCTGTTCCACATGAGACAGCAAAAGTAGAATACAGTTGTGTTAGAAAGCTGAGTTACTCCAAGGTCTATCTCTTTAAATGAAAGAGAAATCACTTATTAATTTATGTTTATTTAAATAACTCATTCAATAGACATTGATTATGCGTTGCTATGCGTAAGACGCTGAGGGAATGCAAATAAGAGTGAGTTGGTCACTGTGTGCATTACATGAGCTCATTAGCCACTTAAATGACAGAATTATCCCTGTGCACGTTTATATGATAAGGAGCCCTCGTGATGCAGACAGTTACTCGCTTGGCTGCAAGGTGCAGGATCAGCAGCCTAACTTCACCAGCCACTCGGAGGGAGAAAGATGAGACTTCCTGCACCCAGAGAACCTTACAGCCTCCCAAGCCCTAGGGAGCAGTTCTACCCTGCCCGACAGGGTCCTTGGGAAGTGCAATCAACTTCACAGCAGTGATCTTGTTTGGATGCACAGTGTAGGCATGAAAATTACTTAAAGAACATTTCAGTCTGTCCCTTTAGAAAATTTCATTATACTTTAGGTTGTGTAGCCAGAGCTACACCCTGATTCCCACACCACTCATCAAGTTAATATCACAGACCTTTTCCAATGTCTTTGCCTTCCAAATCCTTTAACGTGAGCGTCCTGCCTTTCACAAGAAGAATGGCATCACCTTCCCACTTCTTGTGTTTTTTCTTTGAAGCCTTGCACCAAACAACGTTGAAATATTTAACCAGGCTATCAGGTTCCTTTTCTTTTGCCTTGAATTCTGTCGCTTCAGTTGGGGCTGGATAAACTAAATTGAAAAAGAAAAAATTCATTTTTAAAGATGACTTTTTAATGTTTCAGGAGTAATTTCATTCAAATGACAATCCAGGCATACATAGTTAATGCCACCAAGCTATACACTTAAAAATAGTTTTAAAGACAAGAGAGATTGTAAATTAAAGATGTAAGAAAATGAGACCTATTCACAATAAGTATGAAAGACTAACTAACCAGACTCGTTAGTACTGTCTAAACCGAGAACTCTAAACGTCAGGTGCTAGTATTATCATAAGTATACAATGAATATAAGTCTCTTACAAGTCAGTTTACCTAGAACAATCATCATGATACACAGCTTAAGACTCTTGAACAAAAGATAACATTTCAAAATCTATAGCATCTAAATTATGCATAATCATGCATCTTGTACAAACAACTGATTTAAATAACAGTAATATTTTAAGATGAGGAAAGGTAAAACAAGATTACAAAATTCTCTGGAAGAAAAACTTGACACTTTTCAAGTCAGAACAAAAACAGCAAAGTATGAATGAGATAAAATTTCATCAAAATACTTTGTCCGTCTAGTTGAAGAGTAGTAAGATTGGGCCACTTATTTGGAAAATTCAGCATTCTGATCAAGAGAAATGTCTTTTTTTTTTTTTTTGGGGGGGGGGGGGGCAGGGATCACTGCTCTCTGGTGGTGGGAGTAGGAGGCCCAGCCCCACTACTGGAATTGAACCTCGGTCCCAGTGGGCCGCAGTCCCGCACACAACCACTACGCCACCGGGGCTCAGCCGAGAAATGTCTTCTTACAGAAGTCTGTGATTTCCTCAAAAACTTTTCCTTGTATCTTTATAAAAATACATTTAGCCAGCTGTGCCCCGGTGGCGTAATGGTTGTGCGCGGGACTGCGGCCCACTAGGATAGAGGTTCAATTCCAGCTCCACAGGAGCAAAGGCTGGGCCTCCTACTCCCACCCTTAGAGGGCAGTGATGCCCAAAAACCAAAAAAAAAAAAAAATACATTTAGCCAGTCTGAAGGCCCAGTCCCAATCCCAACTATGTGGACAGCTGCCCCTCCCCCAGAAGAATTTACTTCAGAGGACAACATTAAAGTTACAGCTCAGGGAGAGGGACATGTCTGATCAGAGCACATGGGAGCAAATGAAGGGGGGAAAAAGAGAGTGCAACACTTCCTGGCCCACCAAGCCTTGAGGACGATATCCCCACTCAAAGTTGAAAATGCACAGAGAGGACCAGGCCCACTACCAGACACCATGACCCTGACTGACCGACAACCCTACAGGAAACAACACAGGAGACACAGTGCATAAATTGCACCCAACCTGATCCTACCACACAGAGGCAAAACACTAAGGGCATGCATCTAATGGAACAAGGGAAGCAGAGCAAGGAACTCTCAAGGGAATACCAAAAATAGACTTTGGAGCCAGGGTGTGGCACCCTGGGAAACACACCTAAAGGTTAACCCTGAACTATTTACAGGTTTTTCTTTTTTTGTCATTGGTTTGTTGTTGTAGCGGTTATTTTGTTTTCTTTTGTTGCTTTATTTTGCTGCCTTGGGTTTTTGGGGAGTTTTTTGTGCATCTTCAGGAAACTGAAGATCTCCCTATAGAATTTTGCAAGACCAGTGACTTCTTCATCTTAAACATATCTGGGTGTCTATCTAAATAAGATAGGTGGGATAAACAATCTGAAGGAGAAAACAATGGGACCAACTGTTCCAGGGGGACATGGAAGGAGGGGAAGCAGGAGAAAAGGAAGTGGTGCTAACAAACCCAGGGACAAGGTAACCAGTGATCCAAAATCGGTGGTGAGGTAAGAGGTGGTATGAGGTCTGGCAGAGCTTAATCAAGGGCAATGTAACCGAGAGGAATTACTGAAACCCAAATGAAGGCTGAACATGACAGTGGGATAGGAGAAAAGTAAAAGAAAATAGAGGAAAGAAATAGAAGGCAAAGGGCATTTGTAGAGGTCTAAATACAGGCATGTACATATGTAAATATGTTTATATGACTATGGGAAAATAAATCTATATGTATATATTTATAGGTTTAGTATATTAAGGTAGCAGATGGACATTCGGCCTCCACTCAAGTAGCCACTCAATGCAAAAACACTTTGTGCTATTAAAATGGCATCCCACTGGGCTGAGCCCTGGTGGTGTAGTGGTTGTGTGCAGGACTGCAGCCCATAGGGTTGACGGTTCAAATTCAGCAGCAGCTCTCCAGGAGCAAGGCTGGGCTTCCTATATCCACCAGGGCAGTGATGCCATAAAAAAATAAATAAAATGGCATTCCATGAAGTTCATCTTCTTGACATGATCGCTGAAGGCAAATGTGTGCATAAGCAAATGTGGTGAAGAAAGCTGATGGTGCCCAGCTATCAAGCCTCCGACATGTCTGGGTCTGGAAAAACCCTGTACATTCCTACAGGGCTTGCAACAACAGTTTTTGTTTTGGGGCATCACTGTCCTCTTGTGGGAGTAATAGGCCCAGCCTTGCTCCTGAAGAGCTGCTGCTGGATTTGAACCACCAACCAAGTGGGCCACAGTCCAGCACACAACCACTATGCCACCAGGGCTCAGCCCCTCAAGAACAGTTTTTAAATGGTTTGAGGCCTTGTTCTTCGAGGTTATAGAAATTTCAAACAAGGAGGGAAGGGGGGAAAAATATATATATATTTTATATATATATAAAATATAGAGCTTCTGGGGTATTAAAATCTTGAAGATTAAAAAAAAAAAAAAAACCTTGAGGATAAACAATTGTCTTGGAAGAAGTTGAACCAGAATGCTCTTTAGGAGTAAGGATAACAAAGACAGTGACTGCAATGGGTTCAAACATAAAGTTGTGAGGATGGTACAGGATCTCTCAGTGTTTCAATCTGTTGTGCATAGAATTCCTGGGAGTTAAACCAACTCAAGGGCACCTAACACAAATAAAATTTTATATTCAAAGGTATAGTAGATTAAGGGATGGCTGCCAATTACAAGGTTCAAACCAACCAGTCTCTGCTCTGCAAGAGAAAGATGAGTATATCTTCTCCCTTCAAGACTGAGTCTCAGAAATGGTCAAGGCAGTCCTCCTTTGCCCTTTAGTGCCCCTACAAGTCAGAATGGGCTCAAGAACAAGAGATTTGGGACTAGATTTTATTCTGATTCAACAAATTTACAAGTTTTAGTAAAAGGCTCAAAATTAGTGGATTTTTTTTCTCTTTAAGAGGAAATTTAAAGTTGAGAGGAATTAATAAATTTTTTCAGGGACAAAAAGGGAACTCTTAATGAAGTCATTCTTGACTTGCTACTTGATAACATACACACTACATCATGGGAAAGGCATGAAAAAGAAAACAAGATTATTCTGTAATGTTGTATCTTAGGGAAATGCTGAAACACATGACATCAAATGGGAATTTTTCCAAGCAAAAATTATCTAACTCGGGGCTGAGCCCCGGTGGCGTAGTAGTTGTGCACGGGACTGCGGCCCACTGGGACGGAGGTTTAATTCCAGCAGTGGGGCTGGGCCTCCTACTCCCACCATTGGAGAGCAGTGATACCCCAAAAACAAAAAAACAAAAAAAAAAATTATCTAACTCTACTGCTCCCATTTCAAGCATCCAAACACCCTGCTCACAGCCTTATTTTAAGTTTCCAGTCAATCCTCAACTACTCTAATATGGCTTCATCCAATTGTCCCACAAACAGGACTTCGAACCAGTTTGCACCTTTTTAGTCATGGCAGATAGACAAAATCAGAACAGGCCCAATGTTTTAAAAATTGGGTGAGGCAGAATAACAACCAGAACTGGAAAAATTAATCATGCCCTAGAACAAGAGACTTGCAAGAGGCAAAATGAGTCTTTTCAGGGAACCTATTGAGGGAAATTGGATCAAGGCCAGGAGTGTTGAGCATAGCAACATTCACAGCAGAAAAGTCAGCTGACATCTTTGAGTGGGGCAGCATTGTTCTGACACTGCTAATTAAGATATTTGTTTGTCGTGCAGTGCACACACTGTCCATTTCTAGCAGACACAGACTCATAGTACTTCCCACTCTGAATATTGTTCCAGTTCAACCACATTTTTACAAATTCGGGTTCATTCCAGTTTCTCTTATTGGCCAAGACTAAACTGGGAAGAAATGGTTGAAAGCTCTGCCCAAACTGCCCTTGCTGAAGGTCACTAACGCGCTTTCCCCCAATAAATTCATAGGTTATTTTTAGTGCTCAAAGAGCTGAAAACTGTTTGACAACATTGGCAACTTACTCCTTAGAGATATAAAGCTCTTTTTTCAGTTTCTCTATCACACTTCAAGTTTTCTTCTTTGGTTGCTCTTCTCAGATAGTTTGACCATGCATACTTCTTAGTCTAGTCTTTACTGGTGTTCTTCAAAACTGTTCTCTGGGCATACAATCCTTAGATTAACTCATCACTCATGACTTCAATACTGTTCATGTACTAACAACTACATTTTTTTTTCTCTTTAACTCAGATCAAGACTCCAAAGATGTACATCTATATAACCAATTGTATCCTAAATATATGTATAATGTCTCATATACACAATTCCTATCTATTTACCCTCTCTTCAAAAATTGCTCTTTTGATTTTTCCAGGTCCCAGTGAAATGTATCATTGTCCTTGTGCAAGCCAGAAAACTGGAAATGATCCTAACACTCTCTACTGTCCCAAAGACAATTGACCATAAAACTAAAACATGCTACCTCTTACATGGTTCTCAAAATTATGCACTATTGGGATTGACCCCGGTGGCATGGTGGTTGAGTGCAGGACTGTGGTCCACTGGCCTGGCAGTTCAAATTCAGCAGCAGCTCTCCAGAAGCAAGGCTGGGCCTCCATGCGCACCAGAGGGCAGTGATGCCAAAAAAAAAATGCACTATTTTCCTTCTCCATTGTCTCCACTCTTTACAAATCATTATAGCTGGTCTGGACTACTATACTACTTTCCCAAAAGGTCTATTAAGATTCTACTGGCATCTCTATTCCCTAAACAAAATTTGATGCTTATTAGTTTTTATTTGTTTTTGTTTTGGCATCACTGCCCTCAGGTGGTGGGAGTAGGAGGCCCAGCCTTTGCTCTGTGGAGCTGCAATCGAACCTCCATCCCAGTGGGCCACAGTCCCATGCACAACCACTACGCCACCAGGGCTCAGCTTAATTATAGTTTTTAAAAGGTGAAAATGACTATGTCTTTCTTGCTAAAAATTCCATTACTTTTTTTTTCCCCATTAGTCTTAATAGTCTTGCCAGAAACTTCAGCCTGTGGGTTCTCCTCCACACCCTTCATTGTAAGTCATCCCTACACACAGAAGCTTAAATGTTCAGCTGCTGGATTAAGTCAAGTTGCATTATTTAATATTGTCTTTTATACCTCATCTTTGTTGCAGTCATGTCAGAGGTAATTATATGAGGAACTATTTAATATCAGTCTTCCTCACACAACTCTAAGATATTGGAAGAACTTTGGGGGGGGGGGCATCACTGCCCTCTGGTGGGAGTGGGAGGCCCAGCCTTGCTCCTGGAGAGCTGCTGCTGGATTTGAACTGCCAAGCCAGTAGGCCACAGTCCCGCACACAATCACTACACCACCGAGACTCAGCCTGGAAGAACTCCGTATCTACAGTCTTCCTCATATTTCCAGAACAAAAGATACTTTTAGAAAGGGCCGTTTTGCTCCACAGACTGTATGTTTATGGAGATATTTAAAATGACTCAAAATTAATGAAATTTCACTGAAAGTCATTAATTTCAAACTCATCTTTATCATTGTTTATTTCTTTTAATAAATTTTTCAAGATCATTTTCTAAATTAATTTCATAACAAAGATGTGTCTTTTTTTTAATGCATTGCACTGTACTGACCATTACCACCATGAGTGTTCTTTCATAGCCTTAAGTTTCACCAAGTTCACTTTGGATGAGTCAAATTTTGCCGACCTAAATGTTATTACATTAGTTTTAGTCAAAAAAATATTCACCCATTTTTAAAGTGGTCATTGTCCTCTACTAATTGTCCTCTACTAATGATTTACTATTTCTTAACTAAACAAATTTTATGGTCTCATTTTTAGCTAATTTTGGTGGTTTCTACCACTCCATCACTATGTATTGATGAATAAACAAGGAACTGTATCTTTATGCAATTTTAATTTTCCTGTTTTTTTTTTTAATTAAAAGATCATTTTGGGCTGGGCCCCGGTGGTGTAGTGGTTGAGTGCGGAACTGAGGCACACTGGGTTGGCGGTTCAAACCCAGCAGCAGCTCTCCAGGAGCAAGGTTGGGCCTCCTACTCCCACCAGAGGGCAGTGATACCCCCCCCAAAAAAGAACATTTTATTGGAGGCTATTACCACTCTTATAACAATCCATACAAAATCCACATGAAAGCACGTATGCATAAGCAAAAGAGGTAAAGATAGCAGATGGTGCCCAGCTATCAAAAGATATAGTGTCTGGGGTCTTAAAAGATAAACACATGGTGATCTAGCTCAGAAGCAAAGAAACATACCAGCCTGTGTGATCATGAGGTGTCAATGGGATCAGGTATCAGGCATCAAAGAACTAAAAATTTTATTACTGTAAATGAGGGGGAGTAGGTTGGGGACCCAAAGCCCATCTGTAGGTGAAGCGACATCCCCTTATAGAAGGGTTGCAGGGAGATGAGCCAGTCAGGGTACAGTGTAGCAACAATGAAATATACAACTTTCCTCTAGTTCTTAAATGTTTCCTCCCACCCACTATCATGGTCCCAATTCTACATTACAAATCCGGCTAGATCAGAGGATGTACACTGGTATGAATAGGAACCGGGAACATGAGGAATCCCTTCAGGACCAGTGGTGAGAGTGCAATACCAGGAGGGTGAAGGAAAGGTGGAATAGAAAGGGGGACACGATTACAAATCTACACATAACCTTCTCCCTGTATGGACAACAGGTAAGTGGATGAAGGGAGACATGGGACTGTGAACAATATGACGAACTAATTATTTATAAATTATCAAGGGTTCATGAGGGAGGGGAGTGTCAGGAAGGGAAGGTAAACGAGGCGCTAATACCAAGGGCTTACAGTAGAAAGAAAATGTTTTAAGAATGCTGATGACAACAAATGTACAAATGTGCTTTGCATACAATGGATGGATGGATGAATTGTGGTATGAGTTGTATGAGCTCCCAATAAAACGATTTAAAAAAAATGAAGCACACTAGCCTGTGGGATCATGACGTGTCGATGGAATCAGGTATCAAGCATCAAAAGACCCAGGAGGATGGATAACAGAAAAATGGGAGAAGGGAGACATCAGTCAGAGTAAGACATGAGAAATTAATAATCATTTATAAATTATCAAGGGTTCATGAGGGAGGGAGTGTGTGAGAGGAAGGGATAAAATGAGAAGCTGATACCAAGGACTCAAGTAGAAAGACAATGTCTTCAGAATGATGACGACAACAAATGTACAAATATACTTGACACAATGGATGTATGGATTGTGATAAGAGCTGTACGAGCCCCCAATAAAATGGGTTTTTTTAAAGAAAGAAAATTAGAGCAAAGGCTGTTTGAAGTACTAGAGAATTTAATAGAAAGGGGCAGAAAGGAAACTTTTTAGAATGATAAAAAATGTTGTAGGATGTAAATGACACAAAAGTACTCATTTGTCAAGACTCATCAAATGGTACCCAGACAATGTGTATAATTCACTATATGCAAATGTTACCCTTCAAAAAATAAACCATAAACTTGTCAGTAACACTCATGCAGAAGAGTTTAAGGGGTGGGGCTGAGCCCCGGTGGGGTAAGTGGTTGAGTGCGGGACTGCGGCCCGCGGGTTTGGTGGTTCAAATCCAGCGGCAGGTCTCAGGAGCAGCGCTGGGTAGCTCCCACGACCACCAGAGGGCAGTGATGCCCCTCCCCACCAAAAAAAATTTTTTTAATAAAAATTTTTTTAAGAGTTTAAGGGGAAATTAGCCTAATATCTGCAACTTGTGTTTTGCTGTTGTACATAGGGTTACTTTCTATGAGTTGACACCAACTCAATGGCATCTAACAACAGCATCTGCAATTTATTTTGAAAGCCCTTTTTTAAACAGAAGGATTGAGTATCCAGTCACCTGTAACAACAAAGAAGAAAAATCAAGAACCTGAGAAGCAAGTGGGCTCTTTAACTCATAGCCTGTGAGCCACTAGCTGCTAGAGCAGGAGATGAGAAGATCTGGATGATGCCCTCCTACATTATATTTCAGGGAAACAATAGGTGGGGGGGGGGGGGAGGTTCTTAACCGAAAGAAAACAAATGCGGAATAGTATTTCACATTCCCAGAGAATCCAGACCTACAGCAACCCACACTATTGCCCCGAAACACTTGTCAAACACTGAACTAAAACTGTCCTCTAAAGTCATCATAAAGAGCTTTATTCAAAAACTAAGAATGTCACCTCGTGCAAAATAAAAGAAATAAAAAAAGAATGCCACCTCAAAGTACAGTACTTAAAAAAAAAAAAGGATTTTTGGCAACAGTAATTCTAAAGCACAGATGAGAAATTTTAGGGAGCAGTGACTCTAAACAACTAGAGCAAAAATAGCAAGTACATTGACACATGTGAAGAATGCAATCAACATCACTATGTATCTATAGAAATTGTACATGGGCTTTCACCAAAATTTAACTTTAGAAAAAGGTAGGTTGATGGATAGCTATATGGATATATAATAAAGCAAATATAGTATTAATTTTAAAATCCAGGTAAAAAGTTGAATGTTTACTATAAAATTCTTTCTAGATATTTAAAGTCTTTTCTATACATTTGAAGAGCTTCTTTAAAATATGTTGGGGAAAATCTTTATAATGGGCATAAATGCACAGATAATTTTTAAAAACCAAACACTTAAAGCAATTCCAATCAATATCTCTCTTAATGTTTATAGCTTGTTTTGGCCTGTGGGGCAAAATTGGGTAGTACTTTTGTTTTCCATGTACCACCTAACAATTCAAAAAGAAATATATGCATAGTATGAATTCAAAGAACTCTCACACTCGCTCCACTCAAGTCAATTCTGACTCATAGCCAGAGTAGGGCAGAGTAGAATTGTTTTTGTGAGTTCCAGGGTAAAAAGCCTCATCTTTCTCCTGAATTAAAAAATTATAGCTACTTGTTTTAATCAAAGTTCCAGAGCAATGCAAGACAGCTTCAAAAAGTTCTGCGGAAAAAGCCTATTATCTTTCAATTCCATTTTTCCATGAATTTTTCAAAGCCTCTGTGTAAAATATAGAACCAATTTCTTAGAATTATGAAATTCTAAGAATTCATGTAAAAATCTATAGATTTTACATGAGCGGTCACATATTTGAAGAAGTTATTCTTATATTTTTAACTACTATAAACATGTTTCAAGGAACCCTAGTGGCATGGTCGTTAAGCACTGAGTACACTAAGCAAAAGGTTAGTGGTTTAAACCCACCAGCCCCTGTTCATGAGAACCATGCAGCAATCGGCTTTCATAAAGCCTTATAGCCTTGAAAAGCCTCTGGGGTAGTTCTTCTCTGTTCTGTACCGTCACTATGAGCTGGAATTCAACTTACCCACAGGGAGTTTGGTTCTCAGCTTTATAACCATCTTTCATCTCATGTTTCAAAGAATTTACACTCAATTTCACAATCAAATATAGAATTGATTTAGAGAATTTGTGGGCATTAGTGTGCTTTTTACAGGAGTAAGATATTTAGATATAGTACATTTGGCATAATGTAATCTAAAAAATTATTTCAATAATGCTGCATCAAAATTTTTACCTTTATTGTACTGACTTATCTCATTTATGGCACACAAAGAAAGCATACAAATCAATATAATGTACTATCTTGTAATTGAAAGAACATGTATTAACAAGCACTTAACCATTATTAAATACAGCATGTATTAAATAGAAATCATTATAAACTATTTAAACATGTCTATTTAAAATTTATTATTATGAAAGAAGGCACATGGAAAAAATTCACATTTTAAACATTTTCACATTAGTCAAGATGTAATACAGTAGACAGAATCATTCAGAAAATGAATTAACTGTATGTAAGTAAGCTGATGTCTCATTTTATAAAAAAGTATTTCATTTGAATATTCTAAGAAACCAGTGGATATGTTTGAAATGATGAAACTTTATTAACTTTTCTTGGAATGGCACTTTAACATGATTTAGCTCAGAACACCACAAGTTATAATAAAAACAATGAATCCATTTAAATTCACATGTAAATAAGACCGAAAAGGTGACAAAAATTGTGTACCTACTATCTAAATGATTACTTTATTGAGTAAACTTATCTTCTGGCTCAATATACACTTCAAATGTATTATATGGGGCTGAGCCCCGGTGGCGTAAGTGGTTGAGTGGGGAACTGCAGCCCGCAGGCTTGGCGGTTCAAATCCAGTGGCGGCTGGGTAGCGCCCACGACCACCAGAGGCAGTGATGGCCACAAAAACAAAAAAACACACACAAAAATGTATTATATGTTGCAGGGGAGCTCAATGCATGGATTGCGACCTACTAGTTGATCACAAATGTAGTGTGGGTAGATCGCATGGCATTGAAAAAACAGACAGGGGAGGGGGAGGGTTGGGGTTAGCCTTAGGGCTAGGGTTAGTTTTATTGTTAGGATTCAACTTAAAGAGTTAAGTCAATCTTAATCGCCATATTGAACACCCCTGGGAGAATCAAGTCTCTATTTTCAAAAATAAAATCCCTCTTCTCTATGATGCTTTTTCCCAGCACTACATTTGCTAAGTGAAGCCCATGCTCAGCTCTCTGTGCTAGGCCACCTGTCTGGGGGTTTCCGGGTGTTTGACTACTGTGAGCACGCTCTCCCTGTGCCCCTGAGGGAAACGTGTCCTCAATACCACCTGCTAAGATGAGGTGGATGAGTAATGTCCACATCCAAGTCTCGACATGTAAAAAGCTTTAACTTAGAATTTCTCTAATATATTCTACAAGATGATAATCAATGTTAACTTCTATAGGGGTTTTATTGTCAAATAGTTTTCCTTATACAGAAATTCTCATAACTAATACATTTATATAATGGAATGTTATAGAAAAAGGGGAATTATACAATGAAGAGGAATCATAGGCTGCTGTAAATTCACTGCAATGAGTGTAATTCTGATGGTTAAAATTACGTAAAAGTAAGTTATTAAAAATTCTTCATAGCCCCTAAATGCTAGCAAATTTGTTACTTAATCCAACTCCCACCCCACCCCATCCCCCCAAAACACTACTTTCTTAGACAATAATGGAGAAAAAACTGACCACAGCAAATTATGTTGACATCATTCAGGGAGCAGCAAAAGAATTTTCAAGGGTAACTTTGTTTATATGTGATTTTTTTAGCTTCCACAAAACGTACTTTTTTTTAATACAAAACTCTTTCGTAGAAATATCTCTCACAGAATGTTTTATAGAACACACTTTGAAAACTCTAACTTGGCTATATAAAGCCACCATTCAAAATGAACATACATGATTAACTCACAATAGCATGCTGAGATTACACTATGAATTACATTTCATAAAGTAATTTGCTTTCAATTATTTCAAAAAGCTAGAGCTTACTACTGCAAAGATGCACCTAATAGAATAAAGTCATTGAAAAACAATCTCTCAAATTAGAATTATAAGATTCACTAGACTCAAAAAGAAGTCAGGACACAGATAAAAAATAAGATTACAATGAATGATATTTATCAAAGCATTTCTAGCACAAAAATTTTAATCCTGATATAAAATGTCTTATTTTTAATTTAACCAAATAGGCTGTCAAGAAGTTAAAACAGTACCTTAAAAGTCAACCTTACATTTGCTCTATTTCTATAACCAAAACCTAAATTCTAAGTTTAATTTCCTCACTATAATGCCCACCTCTAAATGCTACTCTAAAACTCTTCCTAAGTCATGTCATTCCACGAATCAAAAGTTGTCAATGGCTTCCCATTCCCTCTTCGATTAAATGACTTTTTTTAAAAAAGCATTTAATACAATCTCTAATCTGGTACTAACCAATGTTCAAATTTATAGCCCTCAATGCACCTTTACTTGCTCTTCAGTACAAAATTTGGGAATTTATTAAGATTTAGACACAAGCTGTTCCAACGACTTTTTTCTAGTACCTCACAAGGATCTCCCAGTTTGTTAAAATGAATGAGTTGAACCCACCCTACTTCCCAGTGTATGATTCATCAAGTAAGAAAAATTACATTTCTGAACAATTATCAAATGATGTTAAGGTTATGGTTCAGGAACCACACTTTGAAAAGCATTTCTATATTCCAACAACCAGAAAATTGGAAGTCCACTGGCTAAATGAAGCCCATGCATATAGGCCTATCTAGTACTTTTAAGATATGCTCATTTTGAACATACAATTAGAAAATTCCATTTAAAAATAGTCTGACTTCTGGCTTTTCCCTTCAAGTGAAAATTCAGCTGGAGCAAAATAGGAGCATGTCATTCAACCAGGGGAGACGTCCTGGTCCAGGTTCCCAGAGCCTTACTGGACACTGCCCACACTAAGATCACCTATCATCTGATCCCTTTTCCCTATTCGGTCTCTCATGTTTTCATGACATTGACTCTACCTGCAAACACCTTTCCCATCCCTCTACTGCTGAAAGTCTGTCCTTGCTCCTAGGCGATGTTGAGTCAGTTTATAAATCATAGCATCCTTATGTAACAGACTGCGATCTCCTAGGGTATAATCTTTACAGGAGCAATTTCCAGGTCTTCTCTCACAGAGCCATGGCTTCAAGCTGCAAACCCTAAAGTTGTGCCGCAAGGATTCCTTTGCTGAAATTCACCTTATTCCTTATCAAGTGTAGCTTAAAGTCCTTTCCCAGGAAAACCCCAGCAAAACCAGAAATCCTTAAGTAATATAAGGTGCATCAGTGGCACTGTGGGCTAAGTGTCAACTTATTGGTTCTCAACTACCAGCTGCTCAGAAGGAGAAAGACAGGGACAAAATGAGGCTTTCTGTTCCCATGAAGATTTACAAACTGTTGCCCTGAATGAAAATCAACTAGATGGCAGTTGATTGGATAAGTAAAATACATATAAAAATTTAATGTAAAAATTAGGTGTATTTTAAGAGTCAAGGTTTTATTTATTCCCAGAAATACCAAAGTGACACTGTTTACACAAATAAAAGACAACAGACTGTATCATAAGTTATAAATCTACATCTTTTTGAAATTTTCATTCTATGTACAATTTTAATTTTGTCCATTCTGATTTTAAATATAAAAGAGATCTTTTTAACATAAGATATTTTAAATTATAAGCCAAAGTACATCAGAGGCCCATTAGAATATCTTTTTTTAAGTTTTTTACATTTTTTTGTGGGCATCACTGCCCCCTGGCGGGAGTAGGAGGCTCAGCCTTGCTCCTGGAGAGCTGCTGCTGGATTTGAACCGCCAACCCTGTGGGCTGCAGTCCTGCACACAACCACTACGCCACCAGGGCTCAGGCCAGAATATCTTTTTTGCTGGCCAAAAATAAAGGGGGGGGTGGAAAAAGTAGGGAGAAGCCGACACATTTCCCTGATTTCATAAACAAACAAGCTTTTTAAGCAATTTTAATAAATTATTTTAACTTTAAATCTGATGACTAAGGTAAAGGAGTTTTGATTCTACAGGGATTGATTGTAGATCAATAATACAGAGGCAGCAATGCTGAGTGCTGATTCTGAGTGTCTTGTCTCGGTCATAAATTGCTTTGCTAGTCCAGTGTAAATCAGAGACTTCTCTCTGGACCTCAATTTCATTATCTTCAAGTTGAAAAGATGAAAGAAAGAGGGAAAAAAAAAACAAAAAAACCTTTCTTCTCTAAAATCCTGACACTTCTCCAAAGATGCCAGCCTATTTTAAAAAAAGGCATATAGACAAATTCTTGTTTTCATGGTACTGAGTTAGCTTATCTTTTAAATCAGACTAACTTGCTGAGCCCCGGTGGTCTAAGAGGTTGAGTGCAGGACTGCGGCCCATGGCCTTGGCGGTTCAACTCCAGTGGCGGCTCTCCAGGAGCAAGGCTAGGTAGCTCCCACAACCACCAGAGGGAAGTGATGCCTTCCCCCCAAAAAAAAAAATCAGACTGACTTTAAAACTTTTTCAACTTTCAAAGCTCTAAATTAAAAATGCTGAAGGCTCTGACCTGAAAAAACTATCCATGTGTGTTGACTACTAACCTAGAGGGGGGTGGCTGAGATCTACTAATGGAGCCTCAGCAGAAAAGAACTGCCAATCTGTTACCGTCAAATTTACAACCTAGGAAATCATCTGGGGCAGTTCTACTTTGTCTCATGATGTCAGTCTGTGCAGGAGTCAACTCGAGAACACACAACAGGTTGAGCATCCAAAATTCTGTTTTATAAAGTCGACAAGTAAACATGTCGGAAAAAATGGAAAACAGCAAAATAATCATGCTTACCAATAAATACATTTGTGTATCTCAAAGGAAAACTTAGTAAAAATTCATGTCAGGAAAGTTTTCCCACAACAGAGAACACTTTTTTAAGACTATGCACTTTGCTTTGGGATATTCTGCATGAATATTTGAGGATAAAATAAAATTTATTTGAGGATAAAATTTAAATTATTAAATGATGAGATTAAGACAAAATGTTTTTAAAGACCATTATATTCTGGCAAATCATGCCGTAAGCGAATTGCTTTTAGCTTCTCGACTTCAATTTTTGCTCTGAGCAGCTCTTCCTCTAGCTGTTGCCTTCGTCTCAATCCATCCCTTTTTTCCTGAACATACAATCCAAAATTTTTTTGATTTTCTAAAATTATCTGATGCTCTTCTTTCAGCATTTGTAGAATCTGAGGGTCACACCCTAACAGTGACCTATAGCGTTCTCCACTTTCATGCCGAAAAAAATCCTCTCTCCTTGGAATAGAAGATGGAGACAATGTCATTCTCATATCAACAGAGGACAGCGATGGTGACAAAGATCTGTCCATAACATGTGCTAATTCATGTTCTTCTCTTTGCTCTAAAGTATCACTCTGCTGAGAACTTAAAACCAGAGGAGGAGGCGGTTTAGCATCTTCTTCTTGCTTCACCTCCACTGTAATAGCAGCAGGAGGGCGGTCCAACATTACCTGTAGTGAGCTGGTACCAGCCTGTGCTTCCTCATCCAAGTTTGCACTACAGCACACAAAAAAAGCATTGCAAAATGTGAACCAAATGAAGACAAAAGCATATTTACAGAGTTAAGTTTCTATTTACTATACACTGGGTTACCAAATTTTAATGCTATAAAGAAAATTAGGAAACAAAATTTTAACTCTTAAAATAACAAAATAACTAAGGCTAGGATTTAAATGACATATACATACAAATGTCTACACAAGGAGCATTGCGGTTATGAGTTGGCTATGTGGCGATCATGTGCTTATGTCAATTTCATGATTGCGATGTAGGGGTGGAGTCTAACCTGTTAATCTGGAGATAGCCATTGAGTAGCCAATGCGGCCTCCATGTGGGCCTGGTTTTCTCCTGAGACTTCTGGGAAATCTCATGGTATTTCCCTCGTGGAGATGAAAAGCTATCTTCCCAGTTGTTTGGCATTAGTCTCAGAGACAACAAACTACGGACAAGATGGAAGCATCCAAGGAGCTGAAGGAGCCTAAGGAGAAGCCACACAGCCTTGCCCTGATGGAACTAGACCTCTGAAGTTGGAGAAGCCACCTGCCAGCTCTGAGTTCATTCTACCACCACTGGATGCTGTTGATGGAGACCCTGAGCCCTGGAAGCGAGGAGTCATGAGGAGACCCCTGCTGGCGCCAGGACTCTGCACCCACTGACCTGTGACTTCGTGAGCCAGAAGGAGATTTTATAGACTGTTATTGGGCATATGGGCTAATATCGGACTTTGGACTTTGAGTTGAACTGGGCTGAGATGCTTTCTCAGCATCACGTTCCTCTTCTATATAAACCTTTTCCTTTTACCCATATGCGTGTCTATGAGTTTGCTTCTTTAGTCTACCCAGACTAACACAGGCTATTACCCAAAGAGTCAGCAGTTCAAAACCACTAGCTGCTCTGCAGGATAAAGATAAGACTTTCTACTCCTTTAAAGGACTAGTGTGAGAAATCCACAAGGGCAGGCCTATCTTAATCTATACGGTCACTATGAGTCAGAATCAAATCAACAGCAGTTGAGTTTTTGGTAATTATATACCGTATTTTTCAGACCATAAGGTGCACCTGACCACAAGACACACCCAGTTTTTAGAGCAGTAAAACAAGAAAAAAAATATCCTGACCAAATAGTAACAGTACATGTTCTGGGGTACCACACCTTCAGACCATAACATGCACCTTCGTTTTTTCCCCTACTTTTGTGGGAAAAAAGTACATCTGATGGTCCAAAAAATATGGTATGTCTCCATCACCTTAACTTTTAAGTTGGGCTTTTTAAAAAGACAGCCCTAATACTACAAAAACCAACGAAACGGGGGAAAAGACAATGAAGTCACTATAAAAGAGAAATAATTTTCAACGCTTGTAAAGAGACACAATCTTGAAGTTCTTAACTAATATAAAAGGCAGTAAAAAAAAATTTTTTTTTTAAGGCAGTAAAATGGATCTGGATTTGTTATCTCCACATCTCAGTCCTAGAAATATTTCCTGGTTTGTTTTCCTTCACTAATCTTAAATCTTTTCAGTAAAGTTCATCCCGAAAGAAGTTTTATGCCCATCCCTTGCATTCCAACAGGATGGAGGAAGGCCATGTATAGGCTGTTTAAGTATTTACTTCTTCATTTGTCAAAAAAGAAAGTCAAGATTTTGTATGGTTTTACAAAACTCCCCAAGGATACAGTTGTACTCCACCATATTAAGTCACTATCAGTTGGAATCAAGTCAACGTTATATAACTTGGGTAAACTAACTACCGTATGATTACCCTAACCATTCCACCTCCAGGAAAGGGCATTTCCCTTTTTTCTACTCTATTCACAAGAGCAAGAGTTTTTGTTCACCACCTTAGAGTCAATGCCTAGCACATAATACTACAGAAGGGGGCTGAGGACCGGTGGCATAATGGTTGAGTGCAGGACTGTGGCCCACTGGCTTGGCAGTTCAAATCCAGAAGCAGCAAAGCTGGGTAGCTCCCACGACCACCAGAGGGCAATGATGCCCCCCAAAAACAAAAACAAAAACAAAAATACTATAGAAGGAAACGAGTATGCTAGAGTAGGTGATCATTATCTGTTACATGATGAAGGATTAAATAATGTGTTTTTATTGCAGTGTTTTTAAATGGCCTTTGTACCTATAAGATTTGGTGGTTCAATGGTTAAGGTCTCAGATGCCAAGTGAAAAGTCAGTGGTTCACACCAGCCAACGGGTTCCTATGAGTAGAGACCTTGAGATCTGTTCACATACAGATCACAGCTCAGGAAATGCCACGGGGCAGTTCTGCTCTGTTCTACAGGATCGCTGTTTAGAATCAACTCAGAGACACACAATAACAACATTTATAATATAGTCTGTGAGTGGAATAAATAATTAACAAGCTCATCTGCTAACTTGAACACTGGGGTTCCAAGTCCCCCCAAGGCACCTCAGAGGAGAGGCCTGGTGATCTACTTCTGAAAAATCAGCCAATACAAATCCTGTGGAGCCTAGTTCTATTTCGACAGAGTTGGGGCTGCCACGGGTGAGAATTGACTGGTTAGATCAAATATACTGAAAATTTACATCAGTTACTATAATTTCCATAAAGTAGACAGTTCTGTTAGAGGCAACTACAATTTTCCTATAACTTAACCTTTGATATAATATTTATATGATATTATAAACTTAATGTGTACTAAAATCCTACTGTGTTTTTTAAATAATTTGGGATATATCAATATGTTGTGAAGAAATAATCTTGTCTCGACATGTTTTTGTTTTCTTTCAAACTATGTTTCTACTTAACTTGAAAATAAAAGTTATGAAGGAGCATTAAATTACTGCAATTAATTTTTTGAAATTAGCCTGAGAACATTTTACAAACTGTTAAATAACAGTTTACAAATGTTAAATGATTCTACATGGGTTAAAATACTGAAGCAACTTCAAGTAAAACTTAAGAGAAAAAAGTGAAAAATCCCACTAGGATGTCACTCAGTAATGGCATTATTCCACAAAAAGATACACATGAAATAATTAAACAAGGCATTTAGATTATATAAATTACTTCATTTTAATTATCATTTTAAAAATCATTTTATGATTTTCAAAGCAAAACAATGGACTTACTATAATTAAATAAGGTTTGCTCCTATTCTAACAACTCACATGTAAGGGGTAAAATTACACATGAAAATTAAGATGTTGGGGGCTGAGCCCCGGTGGTGTAGTGGTTGTGCGCGGGACTGCGGCCCACTGGGACGGAGGTTCAATTCCAGCAGTGGGGCTGGGCCTCCTACTCCCACCACCGGAGAGCAGTGATGCCCAAAAAACAAAAAACAAAAAAAGAAAAGAAAATTAAGATGTTGAGGATGAGCCCTGGTGGAACCAGACTTCTGAAGCCAGAAAAGCCATGTAGAGACTCCTGCAGCCCACAGGGTTGACAGTTCCAATCCAGCAGCAGCTCTCCAGGAACAAGGCTGGACTTGCTACTCCTACCAGGGCAGTGATGCCACAAAAAAAAAAATTATTTTTTTAAATTAAAAAAAAAAAGAAAATTAAGATGTTGAAAGAAATTTTTTAAATTTACAAAAGAAAATTAAGATGTTGTTTTCTTAAATCATTTTATTGGGGGCTCTTCTAGCTCTTATAACAATCCATTAATCAACTGTATCAAGCACATTTGTACATAGGTTACCATCATCATTTTCCAGATAATTTCTTTCTGTTTGAGCCCTTGGTATTAGTTTCTCTTTTTGCCCCCTTCTTCCACTCACACCTTCATGAACCCTTGACAAATTATAAATTATTATTATTTTCATATCATACACCATCAGTTGTCTGCCTTCATCCACGTTTCTGTTGCCCTTCTCCCCCTTTTTGGGGGGCGGGGAGCAGTTTATACATCAATCATTGCCATTGGTTCTTCTTTTTCTCCCCCTTCTGCACCCTCTTCCCCCTATCCTCTTGGTTTCATTACTCTCAATTCTGTTCCCAAGGGGTTTATCTGTCCTGGATTCCATGTGTTAAGAACTCTTGTCTGTACAGTGTACATGCGCCAGTCAAACCGAATTTGTAAGGTAGAACTGGGGTCGTGATAGGGGTGAGGAACCCTCAAAGAACCAGAGGAAAATTAAGTTTTTTAAAATCTTCATAATTATCATCGCAAATTAATAAGTATAACAGTATGATTCATAATTAACAGGTAATATATTTCCGTGTAAATTTATACATATTATATCCAGAATATTCTATTCC
This sequence comes from Nesogale talazaci, assembly GCA_004026705.1. NCBI lineage: Eukaryota > Metazoa > Chordata > Mammalia > Afrosoricida > Tenrecidae > Nesogale > Nesogale talazaci. The sequence continues at coordinate 5,754 of PVJH01016002.1, read as the reverse complement.
ATTTTCTGTAAAAAGTTACAAGTAAGGCATGGAAAAGTCAAAGAAAATGTTTTAGAGAAAGTCACAAAAATGATTAACAGGGGAGGGCTTTTAAAAGTTACGAGTCTGGGCTGAGCCCCGGTGCCGTAGTGGTTGAGTGCGGGACTGCAGCCCACTGGTTTGGCGGTTCAAATCCAGCAGCAGCAAGGCTGGGTAGCTCCCATGACCACCAAAGGGCAGTGATGCCCCAAAACAAAAACAACTCCCCCCCCCCCAAAAAAAAAAAGTTAAGAGTCTGTATTCTGAGGATCAAAGAAGTTACCAAAATGAAGTATAATTTGCTTTCAGGGAGGAGGAATAATAAAGCTGTAAATCAATGTAAACTACAGATCTAAACAGCAGGAATATATTTTAATAATTAAACAATATGTGTATAAACAGTTATGTTTTCCTGTTAAGATAGGAACTTCATGAAATTAACAAGCATGTGCATAAAAACATAATTATGTTTATAGAATAACTATAAATTTCGGAGATAATTGTGAAGATTGAAAATGATGTAATCAGATAAGTATAAGCACCTTAAATAGAAAAGTTTCACATGGAGAATATAGCAGTGCAGATAAACTAACAAAACCATTTAAGTGGCACTTAAATGCTGAACGTTTGACATTATTTAAATAGCATGTATATAAATGCATCTGTCAAGCAAATTATTTTAACAGAAAAATCATAGACCTCCTAAAGATCCAATGGCCAACAATGTACATACTTATTTATTATCTCCTTATATTATCCCTGTATTTCAAAGACACACATAATTGACCTATAGTTTTTATGTATAGTTCCAAAACCCCAATCGTAAACAGCCTTATACTTATAATGAAAAGATTTTTTTTCTCTCTCTGGCTCAAGAGAAAAATATGTTTGAATAAATAAAACAATTTTTTTAACTGTAGAGCTTTGTTTAGACCTCTAGCATACTAAGATTTATTTTTCACCCCTTTATGTTTTAAACAGTGGCCCCAAGAATTAATGCACTGTGTAGTCAATGCCTTGGATTCCCACTGGTGTTACCAACAAAAAACTGTAAGATAATAAGAAGCTAGATCGAAAATATACCCCTAGTAAATTATCAAAATAACAGAAATGTTTGGCTAACAAGCTGGCTTTTTTTTTTTTTTACAGGTGGGAGGGAGGGGTGGTAGTGGTGGCTTTGTTTTTACCTGTTTTTCTCTTAACTTGAAAGGAACATCAATCATTTATTTGCTTCTCTGACTTTTTCACCAATAGGAAAGCACATGGTAAGTACAGTTTTGTTTGAAAGGTTCCTGAACTAACAAGAAGGTAGTTAAATGTATAGATTTATAACTTACTTAAATGGTTCAGAATAAGAAAGTAGCTGCCATTTTTATCTCTAGTGAGGAGCTACGATTTGAATTAATTGGCAAAATAATAATTACAAAGACTACCCTTCAAGTATTTATATAGAAGACAAAAAATATCCAAAAAGCTGTTTCAAACCCTGAAAGAACCCAGGCTCCTCTTTTGAGTATATTAAAATTGTTTGATTTCCTTGCAAAGCAGTATGAGAAAGCTTACCTTTCCTTTATGAACCATGATCAAAGTGAAATTAGACCACTAATGATCACTGAAAAGTATTTTAAACCCTTTTATTCCATCATCTAATCCCTACTTGGGCATTAACTCCCTTACCTTACAATCTTTATTTTAAATGTAAGTTAGCCACCCGGACAGTGAAGCAGAAAAAAAATAAATAAATGTAAGTTAGCTTTTTAAAAAAATTAATGTAAGATACAATATTCCCATTATTAAGTTTATTTAATTACTGCTTCAAATTCCATTTTCGTGGTTCAATGCACAGATTCAATAAGTGTAGACAGAGACATTCTTAAAATAGTTAAGATTATAAAAGTCAAAGTTCCATTTCTCTTAAAACAGCTTCATACAAATTTTACTTATAAACTTGAAAAACCTAGTGAAAGGTAATCGTAGATAAAATGACAAAGAGGTCTCTCTCAAAAGCTACTTAAAAGCCTAAAAAGTTTATGAGGTGATGTCATAAAATGCATCTCATTCAGTCCTTTCCAACCTTTACTTTTTAAAAACTACAGGGGAGGGGTGGGCAAAGGAGCGGAAGGAAAAAAGAGCAAATTGTGGCTTAAATCAAAAGCAGGGGGAAAATTCCTTAAACCTTCACTTTTCCTTTGAAAGCTACAAAACAAAGCCACCATTCATTGGGCCCTCTGAGGGGATGCTTACACGTATCTCCATCACAACTAAACCAAAGCCCAAAAGATAGGAGGCGCCATAGTTTTCCCCAACAAAATAAAAGAAAGCTTACCTTTGTATGTGGTTCCTGTCTCTTACCAGGCAAAAACTGGAAATCTGGGGAATCATCTCCAGAACTTTCTTGGTTGGCTCAGAAATATTGTTTTTTAAATCTGATTGGGTTTCTTTTTGCTGCAACAGTTCCTGTTTGGCATATTCTTTGAGCCTTTTGTACAGGGTGCGTAGGCCCTGAGCCGTTCGAGGAGGGCGGTCTACTCCAATTGCATTATAGTTAACTGCAATGATATCCCAGCATCTATTCTTTTCCACTATTACTGAATGTTTATTAGTGTGCTCTTCGAGAATTTTAACGTATGGCTTTACAAGCTTTAGCAGATCAAGCTTTTCAGACAAGGTAAAATTGGAAGATCTAGCCTTTCCTACCATTGTTCTGTTCAAATTCAGTAGGCAGTTTCTGAAACCACCATGCAGCCTCCAGCTCTGCTCAGCCCTTTTCACAAACAGAAAAAGATCAGGCTTAACTAGGCTAGCCTCATTTAGGCCCACGCCTACAGGGGAGGGTTTATTAAAATTCCTCCAGCTTAAGCTGACGCAGGTTCAGGAAATCTGCTTAAACCCAGCCTGACCTACATAAAGCTTCTTACTGAAGAAGACAGGAAGGCACAAGCAAAACACACTTGTATATAAAGAGAACAGCACGAGATAGGATTCAATACACAAAGGTCTAGAGATAAGCATGGAACACAGCTAAAAATTAGCTAATTGAGGGAGACTATCAGATTTCTCTACATGTATGCCTAGCTGATAGACTGGAGCTGCACTGCAGTATCACTTTAATAAAAACAAAAGAGGCACTGTTTTTTTTTTTGTAGTATTTGTTTACAATTTCAGTAGACAGAAAAATTAAACCCTAAAGATATGAGTGGTGAACAGAGAAATTCCTCACGGAGCTCCTAATCAAGGTTTCTGAGCTGCAGGGCTCTCTTACAGTATTTGCATAATGCTGGCCCTGCTGTCAATCAGGAATTGCATATCCTCTAGCTAGTTAGGTTACACCCAGGCCAGGCTCTACCGTAAAGCCAAGCTTCTCCTGCTTACAGTCTACCTCCCCAACCCTACCCCCCAACCCCCACGCCTCCTCCCCCCTCCCCCCATTACTTCAGAAGAAAATTTTGTTGAATAATAAACCTAAATGCAGATGAAAACATGTTTTTCAACACAATGGATTATTCCATCTATAAGTGAGTATGTAGCTTGCTTTATCGTGTGTAAAAAAACCCTCCATACACAGTGAAACAGCATAATCAAGCCTAAGTCTGCACACAACCAAATCAACATCTACTGTGTACTTCAGCTAGCCTCACTCACACAATTGGAACTATGAAAGGGAACTGCCAGGATGGCCACATGTAAGGGCACCGGTTTGTGCGTTTAGAATATATTTTTAATACCCATATGAAAACATGATAAATAACAATGTAAACAACATAAGTCTATTTTCTCCAGTTAGACATGTTTTTTCAGATGGGTAGAATTACAGCCTACTTAGTCAATTTCTATCAATCAAATAAGTATAAATCACCTATTACGGATGTCACCTATTACAGGTGTGTAAGTTACAAGTGTGCAAGTTACAAGGAAAACAAAGGTGAATCTCCATTGAGTCCCTACCCAGGGGATTGCAAAAAACTAAACTTACAGCTATCAGGTCAATTCAGACTCAGCCAAATCTCAATTACCCTCTTTTCCATTTTTTCATAAAAAATAAACAATTGAATGGAAGCCTTAAATGGTTTAAGTTGTTCAGGATAAAAATTAAAGGAGTGCTCAGTGGTACCTTTCCTTGACTTAGTGCAGTTTTACACCTCAGGCAATTATAGCAATCTGAAGCAATGCAGATGATTATGGTCCACAGAGAAGCAAATCATGACCCACCAGGAAAGCACTCTGGCCACAGGTAAAGTCATTCAAGCTTTTTCCGAGTTTGTTTGTTTTTTTAAAGAGTGAAAGGAGAATCACACAAAGCATTGAGTACTTCATTAGATAATATTTTCCACTGTTTTGGGAAGACAGATATTATGTTAAGAAGGAATTGGCTGTGGACTTCAAAGGAATTAGCCACTGAAAACCTTATGAACAGCAGCACATGTCAAATACCGCAAACCTAATGAACATATGCAGGACATTGTCAGAGATGGTGCCAGATGATAAGTCTCTCAGGTCAGAAGCACTCAAAATATGACCGAGAAAGAGCTGCTTTCTCAATGTAGAGTCGACCATAATGGCGTGAACAGAATAAAATCTTTAGGATCTTCAATTGCTGGTGGGACATGACTCAAAATAAAAACAGCTGCAAACACCTATTAATAACTGGAAGTAGGATATAGTGGCTGCAAAATGCACTCAAACTTATCAACCAAGCACAGGGAGGATAGCCCATGGCCAGACAATGCTTTGCTTTATTGTACTCAGGGTCATTATGAATCAGAACAAACTCAACGTCACCCTAACAGTAAGAAAAATCAAAAGCTCGTGGAGAAGATGATACCCAAAGACAATGTAACTTTTCAAGGAAGTTATTTATGACGTTTCCTCATATAGACTAAAAATGCCATTCATAAGATTGGCAACATTTTTGAAAGTTGAAAATGTTCAAGAGTGAGCAAAGACGTAAAGCAATATCCTACTGTTTTGGTTTTGGGTTTTTTTTGGGGGGGGGGAGGGCATCACTGTCCTCTGGTGGTGGGAGTAGGAGGCCCAACCTTGCTCCTGGAGAGCTGCTGCTGGATTTGAACCTCCAACCTAGTGGACCGGAGTCCCGCACACAACCACTACGCCACCAGGGCAGCCAATACCCTACTGTTTATGGGAATGTAAAGTGGCATTTTGGATGATAACTGAGAAGATAAGTATTTTACCTGCGCAGTAATCTTACAGACTCTATTTTAGAAAAAACATACTTAAATTAACACAAGGAGCAATGAAGCATTCTATGCAGTGCCACAATATTGGGTGCAACTATTTTCAGTTGGAAAATAGTTAAAAATCACTAGAGTAATACCATGCTATAAAGTCTGCTCTGGGAAGCATTAAAGTCAAATACACAGATCAAGGTCCAAGACACATGATACAGTAAAAGAAAATGCAAAACAATAAGGCTGCTGTTGTTGCCTTAGAGTCAATTCAAACACAAAGTGACTGAGTGTGCAAACCAGCATACAGTGTGCATAAAACAAGCACTAATGGGTACATTTCTTTAGTAAAGATGTATGTCAAAAGCATAAGAAGACGTCCAAAAATGGCCTAGAAGTCTCTTATCTAGTACAGTAGTCACTAGACACTTGTAACTATCAAGTACTTGAAACGCAATTAATGGGACTAAAGAACTAAATTTTTGTGTGTGTGGGCATCACTGCCCACTGGTACAAGTAGGAGGCCCAGCCTTGCCCCTGGAGAGCTGCT